>CAJQZJ010004763.1:16383462-16438613 GCA_907164525.1 Lophiomys imhausi
ACAAAATGAAGGATGTATATGAGAAAAATCCACAAATGGGGGATCCAGGAAGTTTGCAGCCTAAATTAGCAGAGACCATGAATAACATTGACCGCCTGCGAATGGAAATCCACAAAAATGAGGTATATTTGTTAACTCAGCAGTCTGAGATAAAATTGTATTTTAAAATATTTTATAAACTTTATTGTGATAGATTGGACTTTGGCAGACTTATATACCAATATTTTTGTTTAATTTTAGAATTATAAAATGAAGGTATCATTATTATGGTATGTAATTATCAATTTAACAGCCTGCTCATTTTGTTATTTGAATCTTTATATAAAACTAAACATACTGTTTTTAAAAATCAACTATAAAGGGCCAGGCTGTGGAGGCAGAGGCAGGCAGATCTAGAGCAAATTTGAGGACAGTCAGTACAACACAGAGAAACCCTGTCTGGGAAAACAAAACAAACAAATCAACTATAAAGTTAATCACTGTATACATTGGAATAAAATTTCTCTAAGAATCATAAAGTCTCAAAGTGCATTCAGGGTGCCTTAGATGCTTTGAAACTTACTGAACTGTCTTGTTTTTTGTTATTCTTGAAGGCATGGCTCTCTGAAGTTGAAGGCAAAACAGGTGGGAGAGGAGACAGAAGACACAGTAGTGACATAAATCATCTTGTGACACAAGGACGAGAAAGGTCAGGTTTGGTTTTGTTTCATTTTTATTTTTAATTTCAATAATCATTTTTCTCCCTGTTAAAAGTTGTTAAATAAGTTCATTCTTTTAAAACTATTCTGTATCTTACTTAGGTAATGGTTGTAGGTAAAATAGGAAATTTCGTCTCGTTCAATTTATCACATCCCTGAGCAGCTAAGAATAAAAGACAATAAAGCAAAACAAAAATCTAGCCGGCCTAGGCACCCCAAGGACGGGAGAGACTCCCCTCAGGACTTTGTGGAGTTGGATAGCTTAGAGTGAAAAGAAAGATTGCTGTCAGATTACTTACAGTTCAGTGAGGAACAGGACTTAAGTCTTAATAGTTTGCACTGTTTTGAACTTAGCTTTTTACAAGGTCTCCATACTGCTTGTGCCATTTTTTCCTTAGTATAAGGTCTTTAGTTTTGTTTTTTCCGATCATAAGATGATCAGTGAGCAGGGCTTCATCTTTCAGAAAAATTGAGCAGCTTAGTATCAGATATTGGTCTGCTAATACAGCATTTGATCAAGTTTACTTTTTACATTTCCTTAATCTCAATTTTCTAAAAACACAAAATGGAAGCTAAAAATGCCCATTGTACAGAGTTGTTAGTGTTGAAGGAAATAGTCTTCTAGGAGGCGTAGTCATAGTCATACACAGATCACGTCAAATGCTTGATCCCTCGAGGGTGCCTCTCACAGGTGTGAGCATCTCCTCCTATCCAGCTCCTGCCACTTCAGGAAAGAGTTCTTTTCTTTAAATTGTCAAAAGAGATCTACAGATAACTGGTTTTTGTTACTAGGTTAAAAACCCAAGTTAAATTGATTTAGTTTTTTTAGTATGTGTATTTTAAAATGTGGTTTTCAAGCTTAACTAGGAGTTCTGCTAAATCTGCTGGGATGTATGTGAGTGTGTGTGTGAGTTTGTGCTCACAGTCCATTCTTTGGGGTTTTTGAGATAGGATTTCTCTGTATAACAGAGCTATTGCTATCCTGGAACTCTCTATAGACCAGCTTGTCCTCAAACTCACAGAGATCTGCCTGCCTCTGCCTCCCAAGTGCTGGGATTAAAGACGTGCACCACCACACCTAACTCTTTGATTTTCTAAGTTACTAATGTTCTTTAATCAGTTGGAAGTTATTTTTATTTGAATTTGGAGCAGAATGAAATCTTGTACTTTCTTGGAATAAAAATGAGCTTCATTAAATAATTTAAGGGACAGCCTAGATAATATTCTTAGAACTCAGTTTTTTGGTTTTTGGTTTTTTCTCTTTGCTGTCCCTCCTTCTGTGCTGAATTTGTTTTAAAGCTCCATCTGATTTTCTTTATAGCTTGCAGTTTTCCTCCAGGCTCAAGGAAAAAAAGGGAGTGAATCTCTCTTGGGACAGTCCTGAGCAGAGCACTTTTGTCTGATGGTTTCTAGGACCACTAGTGAACTGCTCACTACCATGCACATGCTATGCTCATGACTTCTCCTGGATTGGATCTCAGACAGCCTCACTTTGCACTGAACCTGAGTGATTCCACCAAGGAATATCTCTGACTTTAGAAAACTAGTGTCGACTACATTTCATCTTTAGCTCCTGTAATAGGAAGGTGTGTTTACTGAGCATTGCAATCTTTTAAGTGTCTACTTCAGGAAATTAAGTGAAGAATCATTTTTGTACTACTACCAGCACACACATTCTAGTGTGTGAAAATAGAGCTCAGTATGGCAGTACATCATTGATTTCTGACTTCTCCTGAGGTCAACTTACAAATAATATACAAAGAGTGTCATGTTTGTGGTATGTGATCAGATATACTTTCACGGTTTTTAGCCCTGAAGGAAGTTATACTGATGATGCAAACCAAGAAGTCCGTGGGCCACCCCAACAGCATGGTCACCACAGTGAATTTGATGATGAATTTGAAGATGATGATCCCTTGCCAGCCATTGGACACTGCAAAGCTATCTACCCTTTTGATGGTATGATATTCTTTTTTTGTTTTTAGTGTTTATTTATTACTTTGTTACGTCTCCATTGCCACCCTTTCCCAGACCCTCCCTCCCACCCTCCACCCCCTCTCCTACCTCTCCCATGTCTCCGTGTATCAGCCCCCCTCAGTTCATTATTCACATAAGGGGTATGATGTTCTTAATACATAATATTTGCTAAAATTGGTTCCTCAGAGTCAAAATACATCATCACTTATTTTAGTGTCCTTATTTAATTTTGATACATTGTCAGAAAATTACATTTCTGATTCGGTAATTGCATAGTTTTGTTTTGACTATGTTTTAAATATAGTTTTACCCCCCACCTCCACACACATAAGTGAATTGAAAGAAAGTCTTATATGTTGTGAGATCCTAATACAGATGATTGCGTACCGACTCTAGATAATAGAGAATTTTCACTGATCCTAGATCTTACTGACACATGTGCCCAACAAAACTGAAGTGACTTGAGGATGTAGCCCTAGCCAGGGAGTAAACAGCTCGTAGTTGTCATTTCATTGCAGCTAAATAGTGTAGCTGATTGATAGCTGAATGTTATCGATTATATCCTTACTCTGCAGGCTTCCCCTTCAGATGAGAGCAGCTCCTGGCTGTGCCTTCTCCTATGGTGTGATGCTGGACATCAGCCATTGGGAGGGGTGGGGGCACTGTGGCCCTCTGCAGACATTTAGGCTTTTGGGGTTGGTTGGTTGTTTATTTTTTGTTTTTTTCTTCTCTCGAACTCTTATAAAAAAAAGTCCTTCAGGTAACAGAGAACAGAGTAACACCTTCAACAACAGTTATGAAATGTTCTATAATTTAACTCCTTTCTCCATTTGTTGGTTTTACAATTGAGTGAAGTCTTTAGTTACTCTTCAGTTTTAGAAAATACATTTAAAGAGATAGGGAGATCTAGTGAGTAAAGGCACTTGCCACCTTTGCTGAGGACCTAAGTTTGTTCCCAAGAGACCCCCATTGTAGAAGAAGACTGAGCCTGAAGTTGTCCTCTGATGTCTACACTTGTGCGTTCTCTCTCTCTCTCTCTCTCTCTCTCTCTCACACACACACACACACACACACACACACACACACACACACAAATAGGTTTTCTGTTTTCATGTGTATGTGTGGTGTACATTTGTACATATTTGCAAGTCTTTGGATAGAACCCAGAGCTCACTTTATGGCTGATCTGGCTAGCCAACTTGCTTTGAGGATCCCCTCTGCATATATTCTTTCTTTTGTTCTCTCTCATCCCTATTTTCCTGATCCACACTTTATGAAGTTTTTAGATAGGAACACTGCTCAAGTTTGGAGAATTAGAATTATGAAATAGTGAATGGATTACTCTGTCAAGTTACGGAATGGCTGTGTGTTACATAGTGCTGCGGCACAGTTGCTGATGCTGCTATGCAGCCGGTGACTGTAACAAACCTCACAGCCTTATTGTGACAGCCAGTGGGCTCTTGCATCTAGTTACGATGACATTTAATAGCGTTTCCTGTTTGCTAATATGTTGTATTTATAACTTTTATTAAAAATTATTGCAGTGATTTAATGCTGCTTGTGCTTTGAAAACTTTGTCCTAGGGCATAATGAAGGTACTCTGGCAATGAAAGAAGGTGAAGTTCTGTACATTATTGAGGAGGACAAAGGGGATGGATGGACAAGAGCCCGGAGACAGAATGGCGAAGAAGGCTACGTTCCCACAACATACATAGATGTAACTCTAGAGAAAAACAGTAAAGGTGCAGTAACTTATATCTAAACTAAGCAGGCAGCTTTGTGCCAGTGTATTACGTAAAGTGACAATACATTCACCAGGGCAGAAAAACCAAAAAGTTAAGGCATCCTGATGCTTTGTTCACTATGTGAGCCGAATGCGGGTTGATCAGAGAGTGTGAATACTGCCACAAGAAACTCTTTGACGCCTTCTGTTGAAGTGATGTTGGTGTGGAAGCATAATTGATGCCTTTTGCTTTCTGTCCTGCCTAAGTGTGTGTAAGGAATGTGTGCTTTTCTGCCTTATAAATAATAGATTTGATTATTGGGCAAGAATCATAGGTAGAATGATCCCTGCCCCTTCACTTCAGAAACAGCAGTGTCACATGATGAGCTGAAATGAGCAGACCTGCTCGGAACTGATTCCCAGGAGCGGCTCAGCCTAGGAGCCTGGATTGATAGGTTCAGGTTCTAGGAAGAAAAGCAGTAGTCAGATAATTGAGTAAAATAAGTCATTTTCCTTGCTATTCTTAACTTGGTTTCCTAAAGAAAGAAAATGAATACCTGGTATATAATCTATTTAATATGAGCTCATCTCA
The DNA here is from genome assembly GCA_907164525.1 of Lophiomys imhausi. Taxonomy (NCBI): domain Eukaryota; kingdom Metazoa; phylum Chordata; class Mammalia; order Rodentia; family Muridae; genus Lophiomys; species Lophiomys imhausi. Next base: position 16,388,453 of record CAJQZJ010004763.1, read on the forward strand.
GGATCACAGGATAAGTCACCTGATGGAGCTTATATGTGAATAAAACAGCATTGAGACCTGAAAATATTTTCAGGTTTACTGGTAATTTTCACAGATGTACAAAGTTCATTCCAAGCTAATCTTACACTTGTACTCTCCACTTGAAAGTGTCGTTTAGAAATACTGTGTTAGTGCTTAGTTAGCATTTGGCAGTGATTCCTAGGGGAAGTCGGATCTAATTCAGTGAAGGAAGGGAACAGTCTGGGATGGAGGAAAGTGCTGGCAGTGTTGACTCTTAGAGAGAAATAACATCTTTACTAAAATAAAGAAAGACCTCTGTACCACCATCCAGGGCTTCATTTTAGCTGGATCATTGACTGTTGTGGCAGATAAATTTTTTCCAATGTTTCGATCAAATCATCTGTTGGAATCGTTGTCCAGTCAGGAGCTCTACAGCGCAGTAGTCATGTGGCCACACTGAGTTAGTTAAGTGGGCAGTGAAGGGAGGGGCAGTAACCCTGGCCTTGATCATCTTGTGTTTGAGCTCTCTGGTGTTTTAGTAGCTGAGTAGAAACTAATTGTAGGGATATTTGGGACAGACACTTTAAGCTGAATGCCCCTTTTGGTCTTACCAAAAGTCTTCAGTAATTGTTTTTTTCTTTTTCCTCCTGGACTGCAGGTTCCTGAAGAGGGTTTCTGAGGAAATGGGCAAGATGTTGAAGGAGGTTACATGCAGCTGCTTTTGGGGGGGAGGGCAATAGAGTTGTCAGGCTGAAAGAGAAAGTGAGAGAAGCAAGTTGCATGAATGCATGCAGATTTTTTTTACTAACTTCATTAGCATTTCCATACATTTAAAAAGTCACTATAGTACCAGTCCTTAAATTCCTAGTTCACAGTTATTCACATGGAAGAAGAAGAAGAAAAAAAAAGCCAGCAATGACTGACCTCTTTTTTTTTCCATTTATTTTCCTGATACCAAAACAGAAAGAATGCAGAGCTATCTTAAAGTTTGTCTTACTTTGGGCTGTCCAATAGGACGGTCTTCATTCAGCTCTGTTGTAATTGGCTTGCCCTTGCCATTTGTCAGTGTCTGCCTCTGCCATCTCCGTGCTTGCTTAACATCCTGTTGCATGTCTAGAGTGAGCTGGGCTTAGATTTTTCAGGCATGTCTTTGTAATCCCCTGTTCTTGTCAAAGCCTTTGTTTCATTTCGCGTTTTTCGTGCAAATCACTTTGTCAGACATCTCAGCACTAATGTTTCCATCTTAGTATTTGTGTATGCTGCTAAAACTTCCCCACTGCAAACATTCCAGTTTTGGCATTATGAAGACATAGTCTGTGAACCTGAAGTATTTATGATGAGAAAAAGAAAACATCTCTGCTCTAGCCTACAGCCCAGTTAAAGACTCTGAAATGTGACACATCTTCAGCATCTCAGTCTGGGAGAACCTGGTCAGCACTGAAGTCCTGGCATAATAACAGGATGCGCACCACCGAAGGGACTTGTCAGAAGTCAGCTGCTTCCACTCAAATGCTGCCTTAAACTCGAGTGCCTAAATCTGTTGATTGCCAACACTACCGCTACAGTATCCCACAAAGGGCTTTATGTGCCAGCTCAGTGCTCCTCCTCTAACTGTGGCACGGCCGCAGCTCTGATGTAGCCTCGGTAGGTGGCTATAGAGCTCTACCATGTGCAGTGGTGCATCTTCAAATTTATGCGTCAAACTAAAGACCTGTCCAAGTCCATTTTACTTTCATCAGTGTATTTATGAGAAGTTCGATGGACCTCCCCCCATCGTCTTTTAATGGAGTGATGATGATCTCATTTGATTATTACAATGGTAGTCTGTTTCTAAGTGATACTTTTGTTTGAACCAGATAAAATTTAGTGAGACTTTGTAATGATCTATGTGCACTTTTACTTGTAAAATGGAAATTTCTGTATGTTTATACTTGTAAATATGATTGTCATTAGTGCCCTCATTGCTCATGTTGTCCTGCCTCGCATTTGTGATTCTGTTAATGACTTGTATCTGAACTAATTTCTTAGTGATCTTGTAACGGAGGTGGGTGGGGTGGGAGGGTTATTTGTACCACGGAAGCTCTATTAATTTGGTTATTTACTGTTTTGAGGGGAGAAAGAGAATGTGAAATGTTCTGTGTATTATTGGATTTCAAGCAATATTTTAGAAACTATGTGACTGCTTTAATAATTTTTTCCAGTGCTATTTGAATCGTACTACCAGTTATACTAAAGCTGAATGACAATTGTGTGAACATTAATGCCTTCATAAGATCAAGTACACCACTGTTAATGCAGCTGACATATAGTGTATTACCTTTGAGGCTAGTAAACTATACAGTTTTAGATATTAAATCTCGTTACAGGGTTATTTATATAATGTGACATTATTCTATACTGACAGACTACATAGAGTAGTTTTTAAAAGCAGTGCTATTTTTATTTCAGAAGCTAGTGAGAAGGAAATGTGACCTGGCTGTGTTTGTCTTCTGTACAAAGCCCAATGTGCTAACGTTTTCCTGACTAACAATCACAAAGGGCAAAGTTGAAAGCTTTCTTGTAAGGACTGTTCTCTTCAAGCTACTGTTTTTCTAAAGCTGGGATTCGCTTCCATAGGAGGCAAGTTCCTTCATGTGGGGTAGTGCAACCTGTATATGGGTTATAACATTTGAAAAGACACTTGTACTTGCACAGTTTAAATCACTCTTAAACTTTGAACATGTGAGCTGTTTAAAAGAAATCTCTTAATTTTGCAGTAATTTTCACTTTGTGCACATATTGATTTCTTAATGGTAAAATGCCTTGTTTATGATAGTGTTCTCTGTTGAGAATATTTTCATGGAATAAAACAATCTTTTCATGGTCAGTTAAGATGTGTATTTATCTCTTACTAATGTTTAAACCAAAGAGACTTGAAAATTCCTAAGTGTGATAGAGTTCAGATAGCACAAAGTAGATGCTAAGTTCCTATAGTGGAATAATCTTTTTGGGAAGCCATTTCAGGTACTTTTTTCTGGTTTTTAGTTTCTCCCAAGTTTTGCTAAAGGAAAGAATAGATATTTCATTAGAGTGAATTCAAATCAACTGTAATCATTTGAATTTATTTTTGCTCAGCAGTAGCTGTGTGGCACAGACTCCTTTGGCCCCATCCATCTTCTCCCTGCATCTGTCTGTAAGAGCTGTCCCTGTGCCACACAGTCTGATGGGGCCACTGCCCATTGGCCGGCATTTCCTTCCTGACTAGTTGCAGAGCATCTGTGCTTCCTGGGAAAAGAAAACTAATGAAACGAGCATTTGCTGCGATTAGCCTGATTTCAGAAGAGTCACCTCTAAAAGGCAGGTGCTCAACCATGACTGCAGGTTTTCAGAAGCCCAACGGGTAAAACTTCAAGAACAATTCTGGACAATGAGAGGCTGGGATTTTTAAGAGGATTAAAATTGAAAGGTCAGTACCAAGTTTGGAAGGCAATGTGCAAAATAATGAAAATAGCAAAATGGTGTCAGGTGTTACAGCTTCAGGTGAGCAGAAATTTAAAAGGGGATGGGGGAAATGTCCAAGAGGATAAAAGATGTTTAACTGTCTTGTTTGAGCTGTTCTCCAGAAAGCCAAATTATACTTTTAGGGCAAAAAACAGTTTATAACAAATTAACAAAAGGAGAAGGAAACCAGTCCTGTGTAGAAGATGTCACTGTGTTGGTTTTCTAGAGGAACAGAACCCAGGGAATGAATTTATAATATGTATTAAAGGGGAATTTGTTATAGAGTGACTTTACAGGCTGTGGTCTGGCTAGTCCAACAGTGGGCGCCTTTCAGTGGAGAGGAAAAGAATCCAATGGTTTTTTTTGGTGGATGTCTCAGCGGGTCTTTGGTCTCTGTTAGAATACTGAAGTAGGAGGTTGTAATACCAGCAAAGAAATGCCTGAGCAGCAGGAGAAAGGAGAGTGAGGACAAGCAGCAAAAAGCAAAAGCTTCCTTCTGTGTCCTTTTATGTGGGCTGCTACCAGGTATGGCCTTCCAACCTCAGGTGATCCAGTTAAGAAAATCCTTCACCGCTGTGCCCAGCTGCTTGGATTTTAGTTGATTCCAGATGTAGTTAAGTTGACAACCAAAATCAGCCATCAGTCACTGTTGGCAGTTAAAGAGATCATAGAAAGTAGAAAAGCACCAAGAGATTGGGAAATGGGCAAACAAGTTTTGGAGAGTAATTTCTGATATGTTTGACAACAACCCTTAAAGATACCACATAATGTCAGCATTCAGGGGAAATTTACTAGGCAACTGACTTAGGTTCCTAAGAAATCAAAGCCTCATTGTCTGGTAAAGATGAAGAAATAGGACACAACTTACCATCTTGATTTCAGCACCATTTCATTGTGACAAGATTTCTTATTTTTGTGGGATGGTTTAAGAATGGCAGCTTTTGTAACAAGCTGATTTGGTAACCCAGAACGTCAACCCTCAGGAGAATTTCTAAGGAAAATGTGTACGCGTGGGTTTAGAATCTCACTGAATAAGCATCTGCCACGTAATTTAACAAGTAGAAAAGTACCATTGCCTCCTCTAAATGGAGAACCATTATCTTGCCTTTGAGTTTTGTTTTTCTTTGTGGGTTTCCCAAATTGTCCCTTGTTTTGGTACCCTGGATAGATGGTTCTGTAGAGATGTTCCATGTGATCAGGGCCAATGCTCATGCTGTGTGTATTCGTGCATAGCCGTTGTGAGTGACAAATGTTGAAACACTCCATACTGCTCAGCAACTCGGGAAGAACTATAAAATGGAGCACATTAGTCCCAGCTCATGTGGCCCAGTCCCGACAGTACACAGTACCCATGTTACTCAGCATTTCAGGTGTGAACACTGGACACAAAAGTAAAGTTTACTATGGTTTACTGTTACTTTCTTCACATGTTGAACTGCTCTGGTGTCCTAAATCCCTTGTTTTATTCAAACCCCAAAAAGCTGGACCTCAGCTTGCATTGCAACTGGAAAAACAGGAAAGGAGAACATGAGAGCTGTGCTGTATCATCTGAAGAGCTCCTTTCTAAGCAGACACAAATTCACAAGGTGGGTCTATTCTCCACTGCACAGATTACATTATCAAATAAGGCAAACATTTTTAAAGAGCATTCTAAGGGGTTTTATAAGTTGCTTCTGTCATGGTATCTCTTCACTGCAATAGAACAGTAAGACTTAAGTTAATTTTCAATTTTAAAGATAATGCCACTTTTAAACTCTGAAGTTACTGTATTTTTACATTCTGGTAATTTAAGTGTAAGGGTTACTTGTTCCACATCCTGATCCACTCGTGAGTCAGGCATTCTAATTTTTCAATTCAAAAGATGTCAAAGTTCATTGTAGTTTGAATTTCTCTGGTTACTCATATTGGACATGTATACTGTTTCCCTTCTGTGAAAAGCCCATTTTTACTCTTCCACCTTTCTTACCCTTTGGTTGGTTGCCTTTCATGGGAATTCTTAATGTATTGAGGATGCTAATTTTCTCACTTGTTTGTACTAGTAAACACAGAAGCTAGATAAGTAACATAGATGCCTGGTTTTGACTCCGATATTCTCATGGGTTGCATTTAAAGGCTTGCCTGGGGTTGAAAAATCCCCTGCAAGATCCTTCTTAGATTGCTGATAGGGTCCAGTTCCTTGTTGGACTCTGACCAAAGGCTTTCATTCCTTACCACATGGGCCTCTCTCCCCTAGGACACTCAGTGTAGCATCTTACAGTGAGTGGTCCAAAAGAATGAAGAGCCACGATGGAGTCTAAAGTCCTTTTGTACCCTAATGTCAAATGTAACATAACATTCCATCTTTCTTATGGTTGTGGTTCACCTACACCAACCCTAGCATGGTGTAGGTGAAACAGTATATGGTTGTTAGCAGAAGGCAGGAGCATTGAGGCCTGCTAATCTTTTGTCATACTAATCTTTTGTCAATTTTATGTGTTGTTAATGTCTATTTTCACCAGTTATTCTTTGTTTTTGTTTTTTAAGATCTCTGTGTATTTTTCTGTATGTGAGTGCTTTATTTGGATGGATGCCTGCATGACAGCAGAGGACATGACATCTTTTTATGGATGGTTGTAAGCCACCATATGGGTGCTGGGAATTGAACTCAGAACCTTTGAAAGATCAACCAGTGCTCTTAACTGCTAAGCCATTGATCCATCTCCCATCCCCACCCCCAGTTATTCTTTTGATAAGTTTCATGTTAATTCCTGTCAATTACTTGTTTGTAACTACTACTTTTTTTAAAATATGCTTTAAGAAAACTTAGTTGAACTAGAGAGATAGCTTCACAGTTATGCTCAGGAACTGCTCTTGTAGAAGAGGACTTAAGTTGATTTCTCAGCATCCACATCAGGCAGCTCACAACTACCTGTAACTTTTAGTTCCAGGGGATTGGATACTCTCTTCTGGGCTCCATGGGCATACTATCAAGTACACAAACCAACCCCACCACCACACACAAACACATACATAGAAATAAAACCTTAGAATTCTTAGTTACCTAAGGTAAAAAAGATACTCTCTGTTCTGAAAGAGCTCTTTTTTTTTCTTTTACATGTAGGCTAATTCATCTAGATTGTAACTGTGGTATTCCACAGAACCACTTTCTTCTGTTGGTTTGCATAGCTAGTTGTTTTAGATTTGGAGAAGCCATCCTTCCCCACTGAGTAGCAGTGTCAGCTTCATGTATTAAAGTCCTGACAGTATATTGAACTGTAGCTTTATAGTATCTGTCTAGTAGGCTACTAATGTGGATAACAACACATCGATATCTTGGTTTTGATATACACTTAAGTTTTACTGCAAGGCCTGTATGATGAGAACAGTAGCTGCAAAACCTCTGAAGATTACAGTTTTCTTCTTGGAGTTGTATGTGAAGACAGGCCAGTCATATTTTGTGGTGTGGTGGTTAATGTTAGGCGTTGATTTACCTGGATTAAGGGATACCTAGAACAGTGGAGGTAAAGTATTATTACTGGGCCTGTTGAGTTGTTTCTAGAGGTTGGCATGTGAGTTGGTGAGAAAATTTCAACCTCAGTGTAGGTGGGCACTAGTTGGGCAGGGAGCCTAGACGAGACATAAGCACAAAGGAGCAGTGGATTATTTTCTGGAGCTGGGATGTCTTTCTACCTTTGAGCCTTATGACTCTGTTTGAACTCCAGTGCTGATAGCAAGGACCCTTGTGGTCTTAGGGCTTTGCCCTGGACTGAAAGTTACACCATCAGTTTTCCTGAATCTGAGGCATGTGGGGTCACACTGAGTGAGCCTACAGCATTCCAGGGTCTCCACTGTGCAAATGGCCTGGTATTGGGACTTCTTAGTTTCCATAATCATGTAAGTCAGTTCTATTAAAGCACACTCTTCAATTTTTATATAAATATATTTTGGTTCTGTCTCTAGGGAGACAGAACGTATCTGGTAACCAGTTATCATCTGCCCTTTGCTGGTAGATGTTCCCTCACAACCCTATTTAGTAAGTAGGATCCCCATTTATGGGAACATTTCAAGTTCAACTCCTCCAAGACATTCTTCCAGTCATTGGGCTGACTTTAATGTTTTCTTGCAGGTTTACTTATAGATGATTTAACTTCTCATACCTTTTGGGTTTGAGAGGAGGGAATGTTCCAAGATAGTTTCTCAATCATTGAGCTCAAACTAAAAGATTGTGTAAAAATTGAGTACATTAAAAGACATAGTAACAATTATTGAGGGTTCTTTTGTGAAAGAGCTTTTTTTCTTTTTTTTTTTTTTTTTTTTTTTTCACCATGATGTTTTGTGTTTATTTTATTTACTTTACATAGGATAGCAGCTTCCTATCTCTCCTCTCCTCCCCACTCACTCCTTCCCTCCCTTTCTCCTCAGAAAAGAGGAGGCCTCCTGTGGATATCAACCCCCCCTTGGCATATCAAGTTGCTGTAGGGCTAGGGCATCTACTCCTATTGGGACTAGATAAGGCAGCCCAGTTAGGGGAAAGGGATACAGAGTCTGCTGTTAGGGGGTCCCACATGAAGACCCAGCTGCACAGCTGTTACATGTGTGGTTGGGGTCCTAGATCTGTCTCATGCATACTCTATGGCTGGTGACGAACCCCTATGGGCCCAGGTTACTTAATTCTGTAGGGTTTTTTGTGGGGTACTTGACCTTCTGGCTCCTACAATCCTTCCTCCCTGACTTCTACAGGATTCTCCAAGCTCCACCTAATGTTTGGCTGTGGGTCTCTGCATCTGTTTCCATCAGTTGCTGGGTGAAACCTCTCAGATGACAGTTATTCTAGGCTTCTTAAAGTATAGCAGAATAGGGATGGGCTCTCTTTCATGGCATGGGTCTCAACCTGGGCCAGTCACTGGTCATCCCTTCCCTCAGTTTCTGCTTCTTTACCCCTGCATGTAGGTAGGACAAATTGTAGGTCAAAGGTTTTGTGGCTGGGTTGGTGTTCCATTCCCTCCATTGGAAGTCTTTTCTGGTTACAGGAGATGGCCACTTCAGGTTCATATCCTCCATTGCTAGGAGTCTTAGGGTCACCTTCATAGAATCCTGGGAGTTTCCATTGTCTAAGGTTTTCAGCTTATCCCAGAGATGCACCCCCACTGATTGCTGTACTCTCACCCAGTACTCTCCCCCTCAGTCCACTCCCTACTTGATCCCTCCTGCTACCCTCCCCCACCTAGTCCCCTCCCTCCCTCCACCCACCCACCCCCATGTCTGTCTATCCTTCTCAGTGAGATTCAAGAGTCATCCCTTGGGCCCTTGTTACTTAGCTTCTTTGGGTTTGTGGATTTGTAATGTGATTATCCTGTACTTTATGACTGATAGCCACTTATAAGTGAGTACATACCATGTTTGTCTTTCTGGGTTACCTCACTCAGGATGATCATTTCTAGTTCCATCCATTTGCCTACAAATTTCATCATGTCATTGCTTTTAATAGTATTCCATTGTGTAAATGTACACAGTTTCTTTATCCATTCTTTAGTTGAGGGACATCTAAGTTCTTTCCAGTTTCTGACTATTACGAATAAAGCTCCTATGAACATAGTTGAGCAAGTGTCCTTGTGGTATGGTGGTATGTCTATGTCTTTTGGATATATGTCCAAGAGCTGGGTCTTCAGGTAGAGGTATTCCCAGTTTTCTGAGAAACTGCCAAATTGATTTTCAGAGTGGTTGTACAAATTTGCACTCCTATGAGCAATGGAGGATTGTTCCCCTTGCTACACATCCTCAGTTTTGAGGGTTTTTTTTTTTGGTTTTTCGAGACAGGGTTTCTCTGTGTATCCTTGGCTGTCCTGGACTCACTTTGTAGACCAGGCTGGCCTCGAACTCACAAAGATCCGCCTGCCTCTGCCTCCCAAGTGCTGGGATTAAAGGCGTGCGCCACCACTGCCCGGCTAGTTTTGAGTTTTTAATCTTAGCCATTCTGATGGGTGTAAGATGCAAATCAAAATGGTTGAGATTCCATTTCCCTGATGACTAAGGATGTTGAACATTTCTTTGAGTGCTTCTCAGCTATTAGAGATTCCTCTATTGAGAATTCCCTGTTTAACTCTGTACCTCATTTTTTAATTGGGTTATTTGGTTTGGTGATATCTAGTTTCTTTAATTCTTTATATATTTTGAATATCAGCTATAAAGGTAATTTTTATTCTCCACATGTAATTGTCATCCTGGAGGCTTACTCCCTCTGTCTGCTAGCGTAGGCCTAGTCCTGGAAACTTCTAGTCTCCATACAATCTAATCTAGATCTAGAATGTTTTCAGCCTCTGAGACTTATTGGTAAATAAGCTCACCCTTTCTAGCTCTTTCTTAACTCTGGCTGGCTGGTTCAACTCAGCTGTTCTGGCTCAAACCCCTCTCCAAGTTAACTGATTCAGCCTGGCTTCTCTTAGCTTCTTACTGAGTCACTCTGCTTGTTCTGAAACGAACTCTAGTAATCTGTTCTAATCTTCTGGCTTCTCATTGTCTAGCTCATTCTGCCTTCACCTGTGTCTAACTTATTCCATCTTCAACCCATCTCTGTAAAACTCTCCCAGTAAAACTGCCTCTGAATTCCATGAACTGAACTGCCACAAAGACACTCTACACTCACTGACTCAACTGAATTGCCTCCATAGACCTGACTAGAACTCAGAGATCCACGTGCCTCTGTCTCCTCAGTGCTGGGATTAAAGGTGTGTACCACCACACGGGACTAAGCTTTTCTTTACCTGAAACTCCCTCCAGACCAGGCCTGCCGTGAACTCAGAGATCCGCGTGCCTCTGTCTCCTGGGATTAAAGGTGCGTCTGTATTGCAGACCTGGAAGGTATTTGGTTGTAATCTCTTGCCATAGCAGCCATGTTCTGGACTAAATTCCTCTACAATCAACCCTCTGTCAGTACAGGATTGGTGAAGATCTTTTCCCATTCTATAGGCTGCCATTTTGTCCTATTGAGAGTGTCCCTTGCCTTACAGACACTTTTCCATTTTATGAGGTCCCATTTATTGATTTTTGATCTTAGAGCCTGAGCTATTGGTGTTCTGTTCAGGAAGTTGTCACCTGTGCCAATGTGTTCAAGGTTATTGCCCACTTCCTCTCCTAATAGATTTATCTAGTGTATCTGGTTTTGAGGTCTTTGATACACTTGGACTTGAGTTTTGTGCAGGATGATAGATATGGATCTATTTGCGTTCTTCTACATGCAGACATCCAGTTAGACCAGCGCCATTTGTTGAAGGCTTTCTGTTTTCCATTGTGTGGTTTTGGCTTCTTTGTCAAAAATCAAGTGTCCATGTTTGTATGGATTTATTTCTGGGTCTTTGATTTGATTCCATTGATCGACCTGTCTCTCTTTATGCCAAAACCATGCAGTTTTTATTACTATTACTCTGTAGTACAACTTGAAATCAGGGATGGTGATACCTCCAGAAGTTCTTTTATTGTACAGGATTATTTTAGGTATCTTGTTTTGTTTTGTTTTGTTTCCATATGAAGTTGAATGTTCTTTCAAGGTCTGTAAAGAATTGTGTTGGAATTTTGATGGGAATTGCATTGAGTTTGTATATTGCTTTTGATAAGATGGCCATTTTTACCATGTTAATCCTACTAATCCTTGAGCATGGGAAATCTTTCCATTTTCTGATATCTGCTTCAGTTTCTTTCTTCAGACAGTTGAAGTTCTTGTCATACCACTTGCTTGGTTAGAATTACACCAAGATATTTTATTTGTGGCTATTGTGAAGGGTGTTGTTTCCCTAATTTCTCTCAGCCCATTTATTGTTTATATATAGAAGGGCTGCTGATTTTTTTTTAATTTTTTTATCCAGCCACTTTGCTGAAGGTGTTTGTCAGCTGTAGGAGTTCCCTGGTAGAATTTTTGGGGTCACTTATGTATACTATCATATCATCTGCGAATAGGGATACTTTGACTTCTTCCTTTCCAATTTGTATCCAGTTGATCTCCTTTAGTTGTCTTATTGCTCACAGTAAAACTTTTTAAGTACTATATTTTATACATATGGAGAGAGGGGACAACCTTGTCCCTGATTTTAGTGGAATTCCTTCAAATTTCTCTCCATTTCATTGCAAAAGAGCTTTCTAAAGATATCTAAACCCAAAGATATTGCCCAAAGTAGATGCATACTCTCCCACCTCAACAACTAAAAATGTAGGTTGGACATGGTAGCACTTGCCTGTAATCTCAACATTAGATAAGTGGAATTAAAGTTCAAGGTCATCCTTGGCTATACCGTGAGCTGGATACAGCCTGAGCTACATGAGACTCTTTCTTAAAAACAAAACAAATACTGAGGAGATGGCCGAATGATTCAGTCTACGGAATTCCTGATGTATAAACATGGGGACCTGAGTAGTTCCTTATCACTTAACATAAAGCCAGGCAAGGAGAAGATCCCTGAAGCTCATTGGTCAACTACTCTAGCCAAGTCAGCCTCAGGTACAATGCAAGACTATCTCAAAAAGAAAAAAAGAGTAGTGGCACAAAACGCTCAGCATTGACCTCCACTCTTCACATGCAAACAAACAGAAAGCACGCAAACAAGTGCATACTATATGCACATGTACACACACAAGTGCAATAGCACCTGTAAGAGCTAGGTTGTAGTAATGGAAATATAGTCTAGGATTTGAAATAGTACTATTTCAAATATTACTAATAGTAACTAACAGTTGTGTTAACTATAATACAACTAACAGTTGTATTAAACTGACCACATACTTGGTTCTAGTAGGCATATGTGCTCTTTACTTTCTCAGCTTGACACAAATTGAGTCACCCAGGAAGAGGGAACCCCAGTTGAGACACTGTCTTCATCAGATTGACTTGTGTGCATGTCTGTGGGACATTTTGTTGATGTTTGAGGTGGGAGCGCATAGCCCACTTTAGGTGATGCCACTTCAGGCAGGTGGTCCTGTCCTGAATTGTGTAAGAATGTAGAAGTGGGAAGCAAGGCAGTAAGTGTCACTCCTCTATGGCCTCTCTAGCAAGTTCTAGCCTCCAGGTTCTGGAACTAGCATTGAGTTCCTGCCCTGGCTTCCCTCGCTGACTCTAACCTGTAAGCTGTAATAAACCCGTTTCAACCCAAATTTGTTAGTTTGGTTTTTTTGCCCAACCATCATAATACTGTGAATCTTTATTCTTTTTTTTTTAACGTCTATTACTTCATTATGTCTCCACTGCCACCCCTCCCTCATACCCTATACCCCCTCTCCCACCCTTCCTATGCCTCCTGGTGTGGGGTGTCTCCATGTATCAGTCCCCCTCAATTCATTAGTCACATGAGGTCTAAAAGCTTCCTCTTGCACAGAAGGCATACATGGCAGTTCCACTAGGGTGGAGTGTCCCACTAACAGGTAACCAAGTCCATGTTCCTGCTCTTTTGGGTCTAATGATTGTAGGATGGTTATCCTGTACTATATGGCTAAAATCTGGTTATAAGTGAATATATGCCATGTGTATCTTTCTGAGACTAAGTTAGCTCACTAATGGTGAGCTTTTCTAGTTCCATCCATTTGGTTGCAAATTGCATGCTTTCCTTGTTTCTAATAGCTGAGTAGTATTCTATTGTGTAAATGTACCACAGTTTTTTTTTAATCCATTCTTCCACTGAAGGACATCTGGGTTCTTTCCAGTTTCTAGCTATTACAAATAAAGCTGCTATGAACATAGTTGAGGAAAATGGGGTACAGATCTACACATAGAATTCACAAAAGAGGAATCTAAAATGACTAAGAGACACCTGAAGAAATGCTCAACATCCTTAATCATCAGAGAAATGCAACTCAAGACAACTCTGAGATTCCATCTCACACCTGTCAGAATGGCTAAGATCAAAAACTCAAATGACAGCACATGTTGGCAATGTTGCGGAGAAAGGGGAACACTCCCCCATTACTGATGGGTGTACAAACTTGTACAACCACTATAGAAATCAGTCTGGCAATATCTTAGAAAACTTGGAATAGCTCTACCTCAAGACCCAGCCATACCACTCCTGGTATACATCCAAATGATTCCTCACCAAACCACAAGGACATCTACCCAAGTTTGTTTTAATCAGGGTTTTATCACAGGAACAGAACGCAAACTAGGACAGTGTATTTAAGATGACCATGTTACAGTGTAACATCTGTAACCGGTTATTACTTTAACAACACTTAATATTGTGAAGAAACCTACATGACTTGTTTTATGGTCATAAAACTTGGTGTGATTTAAATACTTAAAAGATAGGAAAACAAGTCAGGAGTGGTGGCACATGCCTTTAATCCCAGCACGTGGAGGCAGAGGCAGGCGGATCTCTTGTAAATTCAAAGCTAGCCTGGTCTATAAAGTAAGTTCTAGGATAGCCAGGACTACATAGTGAGTAGTCTTGTCTCAAACAAGCAAAAAAAAAAAAAAAAAAAAAAAAGGAAAACAGTTGACTGTTTGATAGTTGGTGGTGGAATATTTTTAAACCTTGTATTATAAATTTTTTACAATGGAAAAATGGAGAGTGTTTAAACACTATACAACACTATTCGTTCTAGAAGGCTAGAAACCTAGAAAATGAGCCTGTAAGATTTGTGTATTTATCAGCTAGAAGAATTAGTTCACATGCTTTTTCTATACATTTTAGTTGATTCAAAGTATAGCAAATACTGTGTATTTTTAAAGTGTTAGGGTTTTCCTTCTCATGGAGATTGGTGTGGTGGAAATGTTCCCTAAAAGTTCAGGTATTTGCACACTACATCCCAAGTTGGTGCTGTTGAGAAGGTCATCAAACCTTTAGGAAGTGGAGTTTCACTGAAGGAAATATGTCACTGGAGTTGGGCTGTATTGATAGTCTCACCCTACTTCCTGTTCCCTGTGTGCAGATGAAAATGTGATTGGGGCTTCCTGCTGCCATGTCTTCCGTCATGATGATGTTCTCTGGAGCCATAAGCCAAAATAAACCCTTTCTTCCCCAAGATGATTTGGGGCACAACAGAAAGTAACCAACACACAGAGGTTAAGGGATACCGAAAGAACGATGAATAGGAAAGCATTGCTCCAAGTGTGCCTGGGAGGGCTGGCTAGGGGATTCAACATCTCAGTACTAACTCCCGATTGTTGGCAAGAACTTGCCCTTGAGTTTGAACCTAGGTCTTTTGAAGAAGGACTCCTTTGGCTCACTATTCATTTTATCTCTTGCAGCAAAACCCTTAGATTGCAAACCAGTTTTGTTAATTTTGGTTTAATATGGGCCTAGGAAAGAAAGTCTGTGAGAATCCAGGAGTTAGAATTGTCATGCTAACTTGAATCAATAATAAATAGACAGGATACAATTATTTCACAAAAAGATATATTTCCACTCATTACTATTTACAGTTTCATATTCAAAGAATATCATATAACTGATACCTTCTGCAATGTTTCATGCTTTTCTTTTAAATGCTTCTATTTACATTTATCTGACATGGAATTAAAACTGATGGTCAAATACCATGATATTAAACAATCAGCAACATAGCAATATCTTCTTAAAGTTGCTGATCAACATTAGCAATAGTTAACAATAAATTACCATTCACTTAAAAATCAGTAGTAATTTTAAACAATTCATAAATAAGTGTGCTCTGTGCAATTTACACTTTAATATCCTGTGGATATTAAAAGCTTGTATCTTGTTACATTTGCACATTATTTATCAGGTGATAAGCTTCAGGTAACACCCCAAGGTCCTCTGGACGGTCCTCACAATTCGGCCTGCTTTACAGCAGGTGGTTCCAGTTTCCGTGAGAGGGCGGTTAGAATCTGGTTGAACTTCTCATATCTCTCAGTCTGGTTGACATCGGCGCCCTTGCTGCCCCACAGCAATCGCATTTGAAACTCAGTCTTCAAGATTTCACTCATTTCTTCATCCGGGTGAAAACCTAATCAAAATAAGACACGTAAGTTCAGTTCTTTCTGCCTAAAATTAAGAGGTCAGAACTGAATGAAGCCTTGTTTTAAAATAGAATTAAAGTAACTTCTTCCTCTCTCAGAACTCTAAAAAATGCTTCCAAAGAAAAATGTAGGGCTTCCTCATTTGACCAGCTTCAAAAAAATGCACAAGTCAACTCACTTATCCAGCTGTACTGAAGCCGGTGTCCTCTGTGGGGTATGACATGTTGAGATGTCTCTAAGCACTGTGAGGACCCCACTTAGCTAAGTGCAGCACACACACCACGCCTGTGATGAATGTTTGTCTGGGGAAGCTGCTGCTATTACAGAGCTTAAAGTGCAGTTTACACAGCACTTTCTGGGCTGTGTGGGACACTTGAAGCAAGGAACACAATGATCTCTAAATAAAACACGTGTGGTGGCTACTCCCTTCCCAGGTGCTAATGGTGGACATTCTTCTCAACTCTGCCTTTTATTTATTCTGCCCCTCAATTATCTGGAGTTACAGGACACCATTTGGGGATGAATCAATGATAAGGACACATACATATGAGAATTCCAGGTTGAGAAAGCTAGCTCTGTAAACAGCTGGCTGTGTGAGCACAAAGGCCCAAGCTCAGTCCCTGGAATACACTTAGAAAGAAAGCTGCACATGGACAGTTGACAAATGTGACATCAGAACTCAATAAAAGCTTCTCACAGAGGAACTAAAAAAAGTCAAGAAGACAAATAAGCCAATTTTAAAATATGCTGTTGAGTTCTCAAAAGAAGAAACAAAAATGGTGAAGAAATACCTGTAAAAGTATTCCTAGTAATTAGAAAAATGCAATTAAAACTACTTTGAGATCTCATCTTACCCCGTTACCCTAGTCAGAATGGTAAGATGAAGAAAACAAATACTGGCAAGGATGTTGGAAAGGGGAGCCCTTATTCACTGTTGGTGGAATTAACTGTTGTGTGACCTGGTGCAGCCACCATAAAAATTAGTGTGACAAATATCCAAAAAGTTCAAAATAGATCTACCATGTGATCCAGTTATGCCACTTTTTGACACATGCCCAAAGGACTTGACATCCTACCACACAGATCCTGTTCAGCCATGTTCACAACAGCAAGGAAATGGAAATAACCTAAATGCCCTTTGGCTGATGGATGGATAAGAAAAATGTGGTGCATATACTCTATGAAATACTATTCAGCTGCAAAGAAAGTGAAATAAACGTTGTAGGTTAAGTGGATGGAACTAGGAAGTACTATTCTGAGGGGAGTTAACCAAGACCCAGAAGGACAAATCCCTCGAGGAAATGGACCATGGTGGGTTGTGTGGGAAGCTCTAGAGAGGGGAACAATAGGACACGGGTGCTATGAAGGGGGAAATTGGGAGGGGGCTTTCTTTATCCCTTCTCTCTCATTCTCAGTTTAAAAAATCACCAAGGATGATTGAAAAACTATAAACATGTGTGAAGCACACAGTCAAACATTAAGTGGAGCTCTAGGAGTTCTACATAAGAGAGGAAGGAAGAATAGAGAGACCTGGAGGGGTCAAGATCAACACATGAAGATCAACAGAACCAACCAACCTAGAAGCTTACAGAGACTGAAATGCTAACCAAAACCAACAAACAAAACCCAACATACATAGAACAGACCTAGGCCCCCCTATCCGTATATAGATGATAGGCAACCTGATCTTCATATAGATCCCTTAGCAAGTGGCGGTGGTGGGGCAGTGTCTGTCATGGACTCTATTGCCTGTTGTGGAACACCTTACTCTAGCTGGGTTGTCATGCAGGGCCCCATTATTGCCAGAGGAAGCTCTTAGCCCTTATGTGACTAATGAACTGAAGGGGCTTGATATGTGTGGGCCACCCCTCACCTGAGGAGAAGAAGAGGAGGGAGAGGGTGAAGGGGGCTGTGATTGAGATGTAACTTGAATAAATGTTAAAAAAAATGGAAAATAAACTTCTTTTGTTTTAAGCCAAAAAAAAACTATAAACATAATTTATGTTTACTTACATTAGTGTATGTGTATACCTGTATAAATAATTTAAATGAAGTTATGCCATTTGGTGTGATAATGCTCCCCAACAAGAGCCATAGTCAATGTAACAGAAACCCTAGTGCCAGGAAACCTCTCTTTGAGTCTTTGGTCAAAGGGGGTTCAAGAGACTCCCGGAACTCGAAGGTAAGACCCTCTTGCCGAAGACATAGTGTAAACACAGTCCCTGGATGAACTGAGCGGGAAGCCCCCTCCATGAGGACTAGCTCTCATAGCACCTGTAGGTGCCATGCAAGGTGCCAAAGGAGGAAAGCAATTAACAGTCCTACTCAGCTTTACAGCCTGTGAGCCACTACTATGACTGTCACATCAAGATTTATCTTGGGAGAAACTAACAGCCATCTAATTGGATTTAAGACACCACCATCATTTTCAGGAGGAGGAGGAGATTCGTGCCTGGGACTGTAAACCGAGCCAGCTACCTGTGGCTGATGAGGTCAGGGAAGAACCCAATACTACCACTTTCCTAAACCAGTATAATTCCCAACTGCATTCTAAATGTATACCCTTATTTTCACAGATAGGTGTAGCTCTTGCCCCTCATCAAAGCAGCAGATAGCGACCATCAACAAAAACCCCAAGTGGTCAAAATGCAGAGAAGAATTTACTGTAGGCTGCAGTCAATACATCTAGAACCCAGTCTCTACACCTAAGGTTCAGGGAACATCAAGGAAGAAGGCATGAGAAAATTGTATGAACCAGAGGACCAAGATATATGCTATGAGGTACTGTCTTCTACATATGATAGAAAGTTCCACCCAGAAATCTCAAAAATATGGTCACGTAAACATGACCTATACAGTAGCAACACCAGCTGATATCCTAAAGTGGATGGGGGAGATTTTATAAGGCCCAACCCCTTGATGAAGTGCTACAGGTAGTTAATGGCTGCTGTATGTATGTGTGTATACATATACACACATGTGTATATGTACATATATATGTATACACACACATATATAACAATAATTACGTGATCTACATAGGGAGACATAGAAGGGGATGAAGTTAGAAGTATGGTAGAAATTACATAAATACAGTACTCATGTATGAAATTCTCAAAAAGAAAAGTTTTTTAAGCTGGTCATGATTTTCTGAGATGGCTCATTCGTTAAGAATGTGTACTACTGTTGTAGAGGATCAGAGTTTGACTCCTAGCACCCATGTGAGGTGGCCTACCACAGCCTACAGCTACCTCAACAGATAATGCCTCTGACCTCTCTATGTGCCTTCACTCATGCTATATACATACTTACATACAGACACATAAAATTTAAAACTCACTCTGTAGACCAGGCTGGCCTCGAACTCACAAAGATCTGCCTGCCTCTCCCGAGTGCTGGGATTAAAGGTATGTACCACCACTGCATGACTAAAAATACCTTTAAAATAATAATAATAATATGTACCGCTAATCCCCCACTCGGGAGACAGAGACAGAAGAGTCCCTGGGACTTGTTGGCCAGCCAGCCAGCCTGGTCTCCATTGTAAGATTCAGGCCAGTGAGAGATGGTGACGCAAAAAAAGGGGTGTTTTGTGACTAAAGAAAGATATCTCAGGTTGACCTCTGACCTCCACACATGTACACACAGAAACACGTGTCACAGTGAAACCCACTGCTTTATATGCTCTTAGTATCAAAATAGGAAGTAATGAACAATGGCACAGGAAATGTAGAATCCACATCTCAATTTTTTCTCTTTCTTTTGTTCCTTCATTCTAACCTGTACGCAGAAAGAGGATTCCAGAAACAAGTCCCTACCTGCCAGGATCCTCTCGGCATTCATACGGTAGCTCTCCGAAGCCTCAGCCATGAGTCTGGCTGTTGCTAAGTGGTTCAGCATAATCTCACAGCTCTCATCGTTTTTCTCCCACATGTCAGTTCCTTCAAAAGTGACAGCTGGGCGTTCCATTAAGGTCACAAGAGGCATCAGCAGTGGGACGGATACGCTGCTTGGTGGGACATATGTAGACTCTGAAGAACAAGGAGCAAAGTTCTAGATCGTGTTTTGCTGACAGCTAATCACCAACCCAACTGCTCATCTATTCCATGTAGCCACTGCAGGTCAGTACATGCAATGCCACTGTGTGATTATAAAACTGCATGGGCGAGCATCAGCCTTGCAGATGACATCGTCGTATCATGTGCCTCATTTAAAGCTCTGACAGGACAGAGCCACTCACACCTCAGCCGCAGCCCTGGCACTCACCCAGCCCTCCTGTGCTCACCTCTGCCTTCATGCAGGACTTTGCTGAAGGGCTTCAGCTGCTTTTCATAGAGGATGGCTGTTTGGGTGTACTGGTGCCTCAGGGCAGTCCATGTTCTCTCTAGCCTTGTGATCTGGAAGAAGGAAAAGTTACTGTTTCAGAAAGGCTCTTTTCAAAAGCTTCCTTTCTGTTTACATTTTGGAATAGGTGATAGATGGGCATGATGATGTCAGAAGCAGCTGTGAGCTGCGAGAAAAATGTAACACCTGTACCCTACTCTACAATGTCCTGGTGACGCATCCACAGCTCTTAGATGTGTCTATGCATACTTTAAAAGAAGAATAAATGCCTAAAAGTAACTATCACAGTGTAGTTATTTTGTGTGAATGTCAGAGAACAGCTAGTGAGTGGGTTCTATCCTACCAAGTGATTCTAAGAAATTCCTAGTAAGGGCTTAATCTGTTCAGCATCTTTCTTTTACGGTGATCATTCTTTTGTTGTAGTTTGTTTTTAATGAATAAAATTATGTGCCAAGCATGCTTTGTCGTCCAGCACATACGACTGCAGCTGTGTCCCTCAGTGGCAAGGACGTATGTTTATGGGCACCTGGCAGGATTTCAGTGATAATCTGTGTCTAGGAAACAGCCAAGATAAAGACCCAGCAGGGTTGATGCTGCTGGTCTGACCTGGCTTGCAGGACTCTGCCACTCAAAGTTCCCCAAGCACTCACACAAGGGAGACAGATGGCAGATCTCACTTCCCTCCAGGAGACCTATTTTGTTTGAGAGGCTTCTGAAAGCAGACAAAGTAAGAGACCCGACCTGAGACATTCTAAATGGAGAGCTGCGTGAAAAGTGAGGGCGCTAAACAACTGCCTTAACTTGAGGAAGGTACTTGAAGACAAACAGAGCAGTGGTCTTCAACCTTCCTAATGCCACAGCCCTGTAATACATTTCCTCATGTTACAGTGACCCCCCAACCATAAAATGCTACTTCATAACTCTAAGTTTGCTACCACTACAGGTTGTAATATAAATATCTGATATGCACCCTGTGAAAGAGTCTGTAGACTCCCACAGGGGTCGAGACCCGCTGGTCTAGAGATTCTCTAATACAAGCTCCTTAAATGCTTTAGTTTCACTAGTCATTACTCAAAGTCGCCACATTCCTGATGACCCACGTATGCAGCCTCTCATGCCACATACTCCAGCATGGTGTCTTGCCCTAACTGGTTCTTCAGGAACATTGTTAGCGAGGTTAGCTCTTTCTTATTACACATCAAAGATGAGATGTGGACTGTCAGCAGTTACCAGGGTTTCTATAAACAGTCAGAATACTGAGGACAGTGCTCTTGGCTGCCGCTAACCAAGGCAGCTCTCACTAAAGCTTATCGGTAGAAGCTGTCTGGAGCAGCAGATGTGCATATAGGGTAGATGTATGGGACTCTGCAGAGTTCTACTTGCGTGAAAAGCTATACAGAGCTGGCATCTCACCTGAGGCATCTCTAGGGCTTTCATGATGGCTGAGAAAGAATAAAGGTCTCCCATGGCATCTTTCAGTTCCACTGCCACCTGGATGATCTTATTGAGGGTGCCTGCTCGGTTCTCCAATGTGCCTGTGCAGCCCAGAATGTCCACAGCAATGCCAATGGCCATGGTGTTGTGTCTAAGTAGGAGAAGACAAAGGGTCAGGCTTGGATCAACAAGATTAGGAGAAAATGGCTCTAATCCTCCAGAAGGAGGGCTGTTTGTGTGTCGCTGGCCGGGGGCCAGTTTGGAAAGCTGTTCTCAGTAAAGTCCATCTCACACCAGGCAGAGAGTGCACTGTGAATTCAGAAAGTAAGATGCCCTAGAACATAACCAGGTTCAACCCTAAACATGAAGAGCTCCTCCTGGGCTGCAAGAGCTCAGAAATGCATGTGGCTATGTGTCCCCTCTCCTGTCATAAGAGGCCTAAAGAGATACCAGGTCCCCCACCCAACATACAGGAGATGTGGGGACGCTACCCCTGAGGAAAACTGGGGCTCCACTTAGTGAGGAAAAGGAGAGAAAGAGAGAGAGAGACATAACCTGATCCATGAAGATGTCATGGGTATTAGAACAAGGAGAGGAGGCCAGGAGGGTGCTCTGCAGCCCCAGTGCAGATGCCACAGAGTGACTGGAGAGGTGGACCAAGACTGACGAGCAGGCAGGAATTTGCTATAAGGTCCGACCCTAATAAAACAGCATCTACTTCCCCCAACAATTCTCCCTTTTCTCACCCTAAACTATAAGGGTCAAACTCAGAGACTTAGGGCAGGAAACAGGGTGGCTTTTCTTTTTTACAGAACAAGAGGACCCTATGAACCAGGGTCAGTTGGTGGCAGGAAGCTAAGACAGTGACCTCAGACCTTCCCTCTGTAAATCTGAACCCAGGAATTTACTGCACTGGGCCAAAACTGCCTTAGTTTACCAGTCTACTGTGCAAGTGCTGGAAGAAAATTTATAGCTATGATTCCTAAGATACCACGTGCCTTTGAAAGTCCAGGATCACACTATTCTGGAAGCTCATAGCCGGGGCTGTTGGTCCCTGCTGTGGTCCTTCTGTACCTAGATGGTTGGCCTCTCACCCTTCTCGTGCAGGAGTGTAACTGACTCAGCTGCTGCCTAGCCTTCCCAGTTCCCCCAATTCCTGTTAACTGAGTAATGAGCTCTGCTGTCTCCAGGTGTCTTTACATGTGTGCACTCATTTGCAAAGCAGGAGCAAGGTTTGTGAATACACTATGCAGCACAAAAATAACTCACCATGTCTGTATTTGTGGACTACTTTCTCTCTCTTTTAAGGGGCTGGGGACTGAACCCAGGGCCTTGCAGATCCAAGGCAAGACTCTACACCTAAGTTCTATCCATAGCCTCTCCTAACATTTAACTTTGAAACAAGGTCTTATTAATTTGCTTAGTCAGTTCCTGGATTTGAGGTCCTCAGACCCCAGTACAGCTATAATTAACAGGCTTTCCCCACCAGGCCCAGCTATCTTGACTCATTTTTTCTGTTTGTCCCATCTCTTTCCTTTTCTCCCAGTTATGTCTCATTCCTGATTTCTTGTCTAACTAATGAATCCGAACAGATACCTAAAGTTCATACTTGCTGTATCTGTTGAAGTGTTTTCTCTCTAAGTAAAATATTAATATTAATTCAGCCCAACACTGAAGGTGTTTCTTCCAGCTAACAGTGAACTGATTTCCCCTGCTTCATTCACATTCCTCCCTATGTTTTCACACCCATTAAGATGTGGTGTGCTAACCAGGTGATGATAGTCACGTGCTCACCATCTGCTGGGGTCTTCCTGGGGGTGGGGGTATGTGTGAATGACTCACTCTGTGGCTTACATGTCAGTGGCCAGCACTAGCAGCACTCACGTGTTACCAGAAGGATGCTTCCAGTTCAGGCTGCCCAGGAATGAGGTGGTGTACTATAAGACGTCCAGAGTAGTTTTGTATTTGATTCAAGAGCAAGAAAATGAACTCATTGTGCAGTTCAGGCCTCCTCAAACCTTGGCCTTGTAGTTAATGCACTGTAGCTAATCAAACTATCCCCCAGGCTCTGTGGGTAGATCCCACACTCAGAGATGGATATGAAACAAATTAGGGCCCAAGATTCTAGCAAGCAGCAAAAGAAAGGGGTGTTGACACGAGTTGAAGTCAGAAGAAAGCAAGAGTGTCTCCACAGCTGCTGGCCGTGACTGAGACCCATGCCGCAGCACACCTCAGTGCCAGAAAAAAGCGTCTCTGGAGATTTCGGATCACAGTGGAACCACTAGGAATGAGGAAGTGAGGGTGACCACCAGCCCAGACAACAGCACAGGGGAAGTGAGACGTGCCGCTGGGCATGAGGCAGAAGAGGAGGCTGGAACTGAGAAGTCTTGTCAGAAGAAGTAGGAAGCTCAGAAGTGGGACATGTAATTCCCCAAAGCCTTACACCATGAACCGGCCTGAACAAAGATGGGGCTCATTTTCTAACACATTTGTCCTCCTCCTGACCCCCCACCCCACCCCAGCCTCACTCCCTCAAAGCCATTTGTTTAATTTTGTGTTGTTTTAAGACCGGGTCTCCATATACAGCCCAGGCTGACCTGGACTTACTGTATATATGACAGACTGGCCTGAAATTGTGACCCTTCTGCCTCCCCTGTGCCAGTGCTGGGATTACAGGAATGTAACCACCACACTCATCTTTGTTAAGTTCTGTGAGATGCAGCCTTTACTTCCAGAGGCCAACAGCTGCTAGCACATGGGGATATTCACACTTACATTTAAATATTTCCATCTCTCAGTTGCATCTGCCACCCATGTACAGTGGGTGGCCACAACAGTCTTGAGCACATTCCTGCACCAAAGAAAACTCAACTAGTCAGGGTGTACCCAAGAATATCATGGAAGCCATAACAGTAATGGCTACTGGGAAATAGTTTGGACAATAGTGTGTGTGTGTGTGTGTGTGTGTGTGTGTGTGTGTGTGTGTGTATAAAAGGCAAGTTTTTGTGATATGAAAATCTAGTCTTGTGCTGCTTGTCTTAAAAGCATGTCTCATCTCTAACCATTCCATGTTCAAGGACATGCTATTGTTTTGTTTCGTGGTTTAATTGAGAAAAAACTTTATTGTGTAGCCTGGGCTGGACTTAATTCTCCTGCCTCAGCCTCCCAAGTACTGAGATTTTTAATGGACACCTAGGGTGATGGTGAGAACTGTCAACTTGAGAGAATCTAAAGTCAGCTAATACTCGGGCAGCACTCCCCAGATGGTCCTGCGCTGTATGAATGGAGAAGGGCCCTTTCATTGTTCTTTGCTCCTTGACTGAACACACAATGTGACCAGATCTTTCAAGCTCCTGCTGTCTTGCCTTCCCTACCACGAGGGACTGTAAACTGAAATAACCCCTTTATTAGGATGCTTTTGCCAGGGCAATTTAGTGCAGCAACAAGAAAAGAAACTAAGTACCCAGGGGTTGTAGTGTTCTTGCAAAATGGCAGCTTGGTTTCAGAGCATGGGGCTCCCTAGTTCTCTTTCTGTTCACCCCCTAGAGAAAGAGTTCAAATCCATTCTCTTTGGTCTTTCCCAATCCTAACTAATCATCAAGAGGTCTTAAACTCCAGAGACAAAGTGAGATGCTCATGAGAGGTAACAACAAGAGGAAGGTGAGGGTTCTGGCTGAAGCCATGGACACAAGGCCACTCTCCAGCCACCGTTCGGGGACGGGGCTAGGAGGGCGTGGTGTCCCAGACTTGCACTGAACTGTCTGCTCCTCTCTAGGCATTCTACGGCTCAGGCTTGACAGAGTCATGTGGACCCTGGAGTGACATGACTCCAGGACGGTCGATGCTGCTCCTCTCTCCTCCGCATCCTGCTGCACAGATGGCTGCAAGGAGCTGGAACTAAGGGAAGTGCAGAGACGCACGCTCACCTTTCTATAATGTCCAGGCGGAGCTGCCGTCCATGAGGCAAGGTAATGAGCTCCAGTCCTGAGCTCACACCCATGTTCCTCTTCATGTCTTCAGAGACTTCTAGTATCCTTGCAACCTGTCAGGAGCCAAGTAGAAATTTTGCTGGATCAGGAAATAATCCAGTGTTAATTTAGCATGAGGAAAGAACTCCAGTGCATGGAAACCCTATGGCTGTGGATGGAATGAGCTTGGATTTTTCTGAGTGACAGCATGCCAAATGTTTCTTGTATATGATATTTGGAGAATCTTAATATACATTATAAAATAAAAAACTGGGCGAGGGACTGGTAAAATAGTTTGGTGTGTTAGACAGGAACCTGAGTTTGATTCCTAGTGTCCATGTAAAAAGCCAGGAATGGTGGTGTGGGCTCCTAATCTTCAGCACTGAGACAGAGACAGGGGGATCCCTGGGGCTCACCAGCCAGCCAGCCTAAGTGGCAAGCCCCAGGTCTTACTTAGTAAGAGACTCTCTCAGACAACAAGGAGTATATCTCCTCAGGATACCTGAGATTGTCCTCTGACCTCCACACATTGACATATACATGTGTACCCTCATATGTGTACTATCACACACACTAGCTTAGTGGGCAAAAGACGGAGGGAACTCCTAAATCGTCTGTACAACCTGAAGATTTGGCATGCATTCATGCCCAGCCAGAGAGCTAATCATTTCTTCAAGCTTTGGCCTGACACAGGCTGGATCCTGGGGAGACATTTTGCTGCCAACAGCAAGGCTGTGTGTGTGAAGCCTACCAAGATCCTTTGGTGGAAAAGCAGAGTGCTGTCCAAGATTCCCTCAGCTCCGGGTTTTTTCATTCATGGTCTCACTTAACAGCCACAGCTGGCTGCTATTGCCTTTAATTACACCTCTCCTGGGTGCAATAAGTGCACCTTATGGCTGGAAGCCATTAAAAACATATGTGGCGATTTGAAACCCACACACCCACGTCTTCTCCAGAGAGATTTCCCTGAAAGAATATCTTTGTCCAAGCCAGGTCTCATCCCAACTCAATTCTTTTCTTTTTTCTTCATTGATTAAATTTGTTCTTTGAGTTTCTTGTAGTGTGTTCTTTTTACCATCTCATTTCTAATGTGCATAAATCACAGTTTGATGGAATTGGATGTTAGGCCTGACCATTTCTTAGTACAGATCATCTGAAACTGTACTCAGCATGTCTCTAAGCTGGGGCCATGTAGCTCATTGACATACTCCAGTGTGATCCTGGGATTCAGTGGGTCTAACTAAGTCTGGACATGTGGCTGGCACCAGATGATTCTTATGCATCATCTGGTGGCCTGTCCTCTACCATAATCACTCCAGGCATGTAAGCAGTGCCAAGATCTTCATAATATGCCACAAAAAAGTCTGGAAGTTCAGTAATTATTAAACCCGACCTAAAACTTCTGTAGCTGAGCAAGGCAACTACTTTCGGCCTGTGGGAAGAGCATGAGGACCTAGCTGTACAGTGGTGGCCCCAGGACAGGGTTCAGGGTTCATTCAAAGTTCACCACTGCAGTTTAGATTCACCTTTTCAAGGGCTTTGGCAAGGATTCAAATGAATGTCTGAAAATACTAGTTGTGAATCATTGGCCATGTGGAAACGAGACAATCTAGCCAGATCTCAGGAAAGAGTTCCATACGGTGGCCTTTCATACATTCATTTAGACCATCATTTGGGGTGCACCGTAAACCATACCCTCTACGTAATAAGACCGAAAGGCTCTCCACTGGAAGTTGTCTTCGTGAAGCACTAGTAGGCATTCTGAGGGCAAGAAGGCTCTAGTCTGACTTTAGTATAAATGAGCCATCGCCAGGTCCCTTTCCTGGGCCACACATTTTCCAGGTCTGAGCCAGAGGACTAAGGGGCGTTGAGCCCTCACTGGGACCTAGGCTAAGCCCTCTGCGGACTATAGGAAGTGGTGGCAGTGTTTACTGTGGGCTGACTGTCCTTCAGCAGGGCTGGATGGCTGAGGTGGCCGAAGGTGAAGCAGTGTAGCTCCTTCTGCCCTCCAAGTCCTACTTGCCACCACGCTGTGAAGCCTCTGGACCCATTCCTCTGCACCCTGCTGCTTCAAAGCCACTGTGGTGTCCTGAGGAGCCCTGATGGGTACCTGGCCTGGCTTCTCGGTACCAATGATGGGTGTTCTGCCTCTGCTGTCCACAGCACAGAGGACTCAGACCTGCACCCACATGAACATGGGTTTGTCTCCCTCACGGGATGGTAAAGTGCTATAATAGCCAGATCCTGTGAGAGCCTGGAAGCAGAAATCTACAAAAACTGGGAAAGGGAGTCTTCCCAACCCACCCCATCCCACCTCTTCTTTGATCCAGAAATGAATCGTATCTAGACCAACCCCTTTCCCCATGGCTTTTGACAAACATGTGCCTCCTAGCCTGGAAGACACTTTCTGCATCCATTTGCCAACTGTTCAACCTTCCAGATTCATCTCAGCTGCCCATGATCTCTAGCTTCAAGCCTAGCCAGTCCAACCACTTCTGCCAGAGCATTTCCCAGCCATGCTGTGGACCAAGCTCCTCTCATCCTATTCCCACCAAACAGCAGGTCCGCCCAGGATGGAGATGCCATTGAGCCCGGCACACAGCAGTTGCTCAGTCAAGGCTGAATGTATAAGACTGATCACAACTTAGTGACTACTCTGGGCCAGGCCAAGTGCCCAGAGTGCCACACATACTATCCCAGTCTGTCCTGGGCACCTGGGTGGGTGGTGTTCCATTCCACAAATGAAAAGAGAATGAGCACCGTGTAGCTAATGGACAGTGGTGGGATTTGAACTCATCCCTAAAGGACAAGTTCTTAACTACTGGACTTCACTCCGAATTTAAAGACAATAGGTGGGAGAGTGAGGCACAAGCAGTGCCCATCTGCAGGTGGGAGGAGCCTCTGAGTTGGGGTGCTGGGCACTGATGGGCTCCAGTTTCTGGTGCACTCAGAACCACCCACTGTCCTGATGCCCTTAATAAGTATAACCATGTGCTGCGGTGGTAATGGGCACATGGCCCCAGATGCTTGCTGCTCCATGCCTGCTTTTGGCTCCTGGATGGCCCCATCCTATTGCTGGTACATTTAAGGCGGGAAACAATTTTCCTGTTGGAGACTGACTGTGCCTGGTAGTACAGGAAAAAGAGCAAGGAAACTGGTGGGGGGGAGGGGCTGAACACAGCCTTGCCCAGCAGGCAAGGGTGAGCAGAGTGTAGGCTGGTTTCTCCTTGGACTCCCAAGAAACTGATCTTCCAGCAACGCCTGAAGACAGATATGGGAGGAGGCCCATCAGGAGGACAAAATGCACAGGGCAGGAAACAAGGAGGACTGCATACTTGTCAAGTGACATCAGACTTGGGCCCTCCTCTGAAGCAGTGGGAAGGTTCCAGATCTGTAAAGAGTGGCCAGGCATCTCCTTTTTTCTTCCTCATAGACACTCAAGCCCTCACAGACACCCAAGGGCTCAATGCCCCCAGGAAAGGAGCTTCCTCCTGGGGTGTTGGTGGGAAGGAGGTAGGCTCACACTAGGTGTGAATCTCACTCACCTCGGGCCTACTGGCATGGTGCTGAACACTTAGACCCAGGGCTCAGCCTGACTGACTTGCTGAGACAGAAACTCAATTCTCTTGCCACCGGACGGTAGGTAAGGATTTAACATGGCAAATTATCTGCCCACTTGTGTGTTCTGCCCAAGGATATCCAGCCAGAGTTCGTAAGTCTTATTCTTTCAAAGCAATCCCATTCCCTGGCTTTTCCCTCAGGGCATGCTTAGCCGGGACACCCTCTCCTTCCTCTGCCAGCATGGATGACACCCCCAACCACAGGCACTGACTTACAATGTTCATCCAGTTACCCTTCTAGTACTAGATTCAGAAAAAGGCCTTTTTCTACTCAGGTTATTTAGTGGTCCTGCAGGTTGTTTGGGAATCCTTTATCAGCTGCAGAACTCCCTGGGGCATTGCTAGGAGATTAGATTTCCAGCCAGGATTCCTGACCCAGGAAGGAAAATTCGGCTTTTGAACAAATCCTAACCTTTGAAACTCATGGCCTTTTCTAAGCTGAATGAAATGGGGCTTCCAGTTTCATTGAGGCCTTTCTGTCACTCAAATGCCCAAGCATCTACTACTATATACCACAAAGGTAGGTTAAGATGCCCGTTACCTAAGGGATACTGAGAGTATATGATCACAGATTACCTGCTTCTAAAGCAAAAGCCCCTATAAAAAATGAGAATGATGAAAACGTAGATAGATGTGGAATGAGAGTCACAGGCTTGGAACTGTATGATGTATGATAAACAAGTGTTATTTACAAATGCTAAGAGGCTTGGTATTCCATGTACTAAGTTGTGCCAGTGATAATCATTAGGAAACTGGATTTTTAAAGTTAGTTTTTAAGTTTTTATTTTATGTGTAGAAATATTTTGCATACATGTATATCTGTGCAACACATATGTGGCTGGTGCCCACAGATACCAGAAGAGAGATCTGGAGTTACAGGTGATTTTGAGCTGCCATGTGGGTGCTGGGAATCAAATTAGGTCCTCTGGAAGAACAGTCAGTGCTCTTAACCACTGAACCATCTCTCCAGGTGAGTTTTGAGATTTTTATTACATTTATTTAGAGTGTGTGTGTATGCCATGATGTGTGTATAGGTCAGAGGACAACTTGCAGCAACTAGTCCTCTTTCAACCATGGGTTCTGGGGAATGTATTCAGGTTGTGGTTTGGCAACCAGCTGTATAAACCCACTAAGCCACCTCACAGGGCCAGGAAACTGGATTTTGTATGATTTTATCTCTTCTCCTAATCTGCATCTTACAATTTTTCTAGCTTGAACAATTCTTGTAAAAAAAAAAAAATCAAGTTGAAGATGATTATCCCAGAGCTCATATCAGTAATAAAATGAATATGGCATGTAGGTAAGTATAGTGTATAACAGAATAAAGTAGCCAGGGCCCTGCAACTCCAGCAACCAGGCTCCAGCTACACACTTTCGCCCCCAGCTATTCAGTCCTGACAGGCTGAGGGGGTTCTTAACTAAGCAGCAGGGGAGAGGAGGGTTCACAGAAGCTCTTTTCACCAGCAGGTTGGGTTCAGGGGCAGGCAGGCCTGCCCTAACCCTGTCCAAGGTGAAGTTTACCTGTTTCCTGCTGGGCAAAGGTTGCCCTGATGGTGGTGGTTCCCACCCTGTAAATAAATCTCCACACCTGCCTTATCTTCTGGCTTTTCCTTATGGCAAAGCACCCACCAGGCAAGGCAGAGTGTGGCCAGGTAGACCTCTTAAAACCTTCAACAGTGGGAAGGGGCCGGCCACAGAGCACTAACCTTGCAGTCCACGCTCAGCATGTGCCGTGCGATGACCCTGGCATCATTGTTGGTGAACAGTTCTTTTACACGTTTCAGCATGGCCATTTCCAGGGGCTTGTTCTCTGGAGGAAGGAGCTTGGACTCAAAGTCGTTGGGTCTGAATGATGACACAGTCTCCATGAGAGGTGGCACAAACTTGGTCTTGTCCTCCTCACCCTCATCAACCTGCGCTGCCAGTGGATCCCAGTGTCTCCCTTGGTCATCCCCATCGAGGATCAAGTAGTTGATGCCAGAGTTCCGGGGACCTGACACCCCATTCTGTTTGGCTGTCAGCAGTTCCTCATGGCTTCCATGAGCATGTGATGGAAGCTTGGCTCTCCTGTCACAGCCCACAGCAAAAGCAGGGTTCAGTTCACAGTAGTTGGCCTCGGAGTTGAGCCAGGCAGATGGAGAGGGGGGAACCTTGAGGAAGGGCACCTTGCAGGGCTTTGGGGGTGGCTTGGGGCACAGCTGGCTGTCTGATCCCCGAAGCGCCTCCCCTGCCCTAGTATCTGAAGAGAACCTTCGTACCAGTGCCGGACTCAGAGTGGGCTCGCTGCCAGTCCTGAACACGGGAGAGTTGGGGCAAGGGCTTGTGTCCATACTCGGAGACTGGGGGGGCAGCTTGCAGCCTGTAGAGGAGAAAAGAAGGTCAGAGAAAGCTAAGCTGTCTGGAGAACAGAAAACAAAATGGGAGTGACAGCTCCCAGTTCTTGCTCCATGT
Organism: Lophiomys imhausi; assembly: GCA_907164525.1. NCBI lineage: Eukaryota > Metazoa > Chordata > Mammalia > Rodentia > Muridae > Lophiomys > Lophiomys imhausi. The sequence goes on from CAJQZJ010004763.1 coordinate 16,419,688, forward strand.
CCTTGGGTTCCTCTCTCTGCCACAAAAGAAAACACTGTGACTTTCTCACACCTGGTCTGGTCTGTGGCAGTCTAGAGCACTGTGAAGGCTCCACCTGACTCTAGGAGTGATTCTAAACCCTGGGGCTGGGCTCCAACACCGTTTTATGGTCACAGCAGGTTGGGACAGTCAGAACAGGGAAACATGTCTTGGGAAGTGAATAACACAGTCCTGCCCTAAGAAACAGAACTCTTCAGCCACATACGCATTAAGGGCTCTGAGTCACAAAGTCAGGGTGGATCTCAGGCAGCATTAAGGAGAGAGCCAGAGATACAAGGAAGGCAGGCAGACACATTGAGATAAGCCACCCAGAAACAGTTTACAAAGGGGCACTGGAAAAAAAAAAGTCACTTTATGGCCCCATGGAAGGTTACATACAAAAGAAAAGAAAAGCCATCCCACTCGCACCAAAGGCTCCGTTAGCAGCCCCAGGACCAACTGAGCCACTGAAGGAGGAGGGGCAAGTTAAGGAACAGGCTCTTCTATCACTATGGCCACCAAGAAACTTGGGTGCAAATGCTAGGTGACCCTCTTACTTATTATCTTAATTCCTCACTTTCCTCAGCTGCAAAATGAGGATACCTGTGCCTGCTTTGAAGACTGGGTATGGGAATTAAATGCTTGGAGGCATAAAGCATGGCGTTCAGCATGCAACAACCAGACAGCTCTGTCAACCTTTCCTCCAGGGTTCAGGTGTGGAATCTTCAAACCTGGTGGCTGGTTGAGGCAGGAAAAGCCCGAGGGCACCCAGGGCCACACTGCCACCCCCTTCCCTGAAATTCCCACACACCTACCTATCGGCAGGTGACTTTCCGACTGGTGGGCTTTGAAGACCAAGGCTTTCCTTTCCTGCATGTGATCCAGGCATGCGGGTTGGCTGCCACTCTTCTCTTTATTCCTGAATCCAGGCAGAAACATGTCACTGAGTAGTGAAACCTTCTTTAGGCAACATGACGGCAAGTTAAGAAAAGAAATCCCCCAGAATGAACGCAGAGCATACCCTAACAGTAAAGGAAAGGCCACAGAGGAGGAAGAATTGATGGGGTGTGCGGGGTCCCTAGGGCCAAAGCAGCTGACTCCTGGGATGCCTCCTCAGCCCTTCCATCCTGTTGAAAAGAGCAGGGTGAACGGGTCACAATTGTCTGGGGAATAGTGGGAAGTCATCTGTTAAAGTGGAATCTGTACTTTTTAAAAAAAAAAAAAAAAAAGCTTTAAATGAGTCTCATTCCCTGGGGGAATGGCTTTATTTAACTAACATGACTTTTCCACAATGCATCAGTGTTGGCTGGAAGGGAGCTGGAGGCCTCTTTCCATTTCTGTGCACAGACTCAGTCCTTTCTCCCCTATGCCCAAATAATATACAGTCTCTCATACCTATCTTTCTGGCTGGGCCTGAAGTACCCACAGACAACCTCCAACTGCTGAGTTAGAAGCAACGTGACCAGTATGGTCACCAAATGGCAACTTGGAGGCACAGTGCCCAACCACCCAGAGAAAACATGTAAGGTACTTTCTCCAGCACTCCCTCTGTCCTCTCTGATTCAAAAAGGAAATTGTTTTAACTACAGCCAAGAGACTGGATTCTCTTGATAGAGGAAGTGATATACAGTTCCAGCCAGGCTGCGATGAACGGATCCCCCCTGAAGCATAAACCATTCTCACCCAAAGCAGAAGATCTTCCCTACCTTTGGGGGAACAGAAAAATGAAACAAACTTCCAGCAACCTCTCAAAGATAAGTAAGTCAAGACAGGGCAAATTACAAAAGGAAATGGCTTCTGAGAAGTGATAATTGAGTCGTGGTCCACCATGATCAACGATCAGATTCTAAGCGCCCAGAAGACTGCAACGCACCTGAGGGCTCACACCTTTGCCCGGGGCCTGAAGCCAAGCAGCGTGCCCAATGTCAGAGCAGGTGGCAGTGGGCCAAAGCTGACGTGGAGAAGTCACTGAAGGGCAGCAGGGTAGAGTGACAGGCCCGTTAAGGACACTCAGCATGTTGAGGTTACCCTTCCCCCACCTGCAGTGTGTTGGCTGCTTCCTGTGGAAGGCTGTACCAGTGCCTCTACATTCCAGAGGACAATCAGAATAGCACCTCCCATATCCTTCCTTGCCTCCCTGCTTGCCCCTAAGTCTGACTTTTGCCTCCTCTGCGGCAGAGAATAACAGCTACCACAAATATTAGCACTTGCTGTAGGTAAACACTTTCCATTCCTTACACCATTTAACTCTTGCAGCTTCTATGCTTCCAGATGAAGAAAGGGAGTCCCATAGAAGTAAAGGTCTCTGCCCTGGGTTGCATGGCTAGCCACATAGAACCAGCATGGAGTCAGTTGCTGACTAATGCGTACCAGGGAACAGCTGTAATTTATGTTACTCACATAGTCCTCTATTTCATAAGGCGTTTGCAGTAAAGAAATTATAGTTTATATTTTCTCTTGGCCCAGACAGAAAGGCAGAGTGGAGAAGGAACACGTCCACTTATACAGGGGAGCCCAGAAGCCAGGAGTGGGGGCAGGGCTGATGCACAATAGAAGGGTTGGTCATCCGCTCAGCTTTCCTCCCACCGGCTCTGGCAGTTGGATCTGTGAAGAATTCTCAGCTCTGGGAGCCAAGTCCCATGCAAGTATAGAGCTCACCTCTTAGCCCTCTCCTGTCCTGTCCTCTGAATGCTCCTCCTCATTCCCAGGGGCAGAGGGTACAGTTTCCCTCATCTGCACCTCCAGCCTTTCAAGCCCCATCTTTTTCCTCCTAGGCAATCCTTTTCCACACTACCAGTCTCTAATCCGGGTCCTCAGCACTGACCCCTGCTGGATGCTGACACTGGGCATGTCCACGGTCCCTGATGGGATGAAATGATTTTTCCTCTCAAGGCACACCTCTCCCCCTATAGTCACTGGCCTGTGGCCTAGGTGACCTCCTATCTTCCTCCAATCCTGAAGACCTCGGAAGGCTACTCACCCTTCCACTACAGCCTGGGCCCTCCCTGAAACCCTAGCTGGCTTTCCTGCTTCAGTCTGTCTCCTCAGTCTGTGCCCACTGCTACCCAGTTCTACCTCAGGATTTGCTGTTCACCGGGCCAAACTCTGTGTAGCCCCTTAGCCTGGCACAAAGGCCTCCACCATTAGCTAGGGTTTTCCTCCTATCCCCACCCCTCCCTTACACAGACCCTCTGTTCTAGTCTGGCCTCCAGGCTCCTCGGGCCCTTGACTGCCTCACACTAAACCGGGAACACCCTTCTTCTCTGCAGTGTCCCCCAAACATCCCCTTGTCCTCAGATCAACCTGTACCCTGCTCAGACCCTACTGTTGCTTTTGTTTTTGTTTTGTTTTCTTTTGTTGTTTTTGCTTTTGAGGTGGGGTTTCATTCTGTAGTCTAGGAAGGCCTTGAACTTGGGGCAACCCCCCCCCCACTTCAGGCTCAAAGCACTCAGAATACAGGCATGAATCACACACTCTCTCCACCATATGCTTTTGATCCACTTTAACTAGGAAACTAATCATGCACACTTTGTGACAGCTGTCCACTAACAGTGAGTGTAGTAATATCCTCTCCTTCCCTTGGCCTGGGAAGCCTGACCCCCAACTCCCCACAGACCTACCTGAGGAGGTTTCCGTGGGGCAAGCTGTGTTCCCGAGCCTGGATGCCGCCTGTGGTAAGGCTCAGCCTCTTAACAACATCTGACCTTCCCTCTGAAAAGCTGCCCTCCCGGCCTCTGCCCGGTGAGGTGCCATAACGCTCCTCCAGACACCAGAGGGGCACTGTCCTGTTGATGGGCTGGAAGATGATGGCACCACTCTGCTGGGAGATGGGCCGCCGGTTGCCCACATAGCAGCGCACAAGACCGGGGATGGAGTCAAAGCTCTCCATCTCGAATTGGTACTGCACACGGCTGTAGGCCTCGCTGAGGCGCAGAACAGTCCGGCTGATCTTAAAGTGCTGAGCGAGGTTCTTCCACTGACAGGTCAGAACAAAGTTTCCAGGGCTCGACAGGGAGTCACGAACCAGGAAGTCACCATCTCGCTGCACAAGGTTTTCAGATACCTACAGACAAAATGGTGAATGAGGGACAGGAAAGCCAGGCATGTTCTCTCAAGAGCTTAACAGAAGGAAGGCAGTGCTGTGTGTGCATGTGTGCAGAGGCCAGAGGATAACCTTGGGTGTCATTCCTTGGGCACAATCCAAGCTTTTTTTTGAGACAGGGACTCCCAGAAGCCAGGGATCTACTCTCTCTGGCTCCCCCATGCATGTGTTACCACACCTAGCTTTCCTGTGTTTTGTTTGTTTGTGGCTTGTTGTTGTGTTGTTTTGAATGCACATTCTGGGGACTGAACCCAGATCCTTGTGCTTGCAAAATAAGCATTTTACCGACTGAGCAGTCTCCTAGCACTCCTTCTTAGGCAAGTTTTTAGTTTGCTAAATGCCACACGCAAGAACTATTTGCTAGCTGGGTGTGGCCATGCACAACTGTAACCCCAGCACTCAGGAGACTCAAACAGGAGGACTATAAGTTTGAAACGAGCCTAAGATACATAATACACTTGGGGTCAGCCCTCTCTCAAAAACAAAAGCAAAATGCCCAAACTACTTATTGACCATCCTCTCCATGGCCAGCACTACTGCAGGCTCAGGGGACACAGCAAAGACTACGTGTACTTCCTTGGGGCCTTTGCATGTTTAGTGTAGCACTCTCAGGACAGACAGCCACAGGTATGGTGTGTCACATGCTGTGAAGCTAAAGAAAGAAAATCCATGGCATGGAGATGGGGTGTTTGGGAGTATTATCTTCCAAATGAGGATGGGCAGGAATATGTCACAAGAAGAAGATAGTAACATAGACTTGAAGGATGTAAAACAGCAGGAAGAAATGGGACAGTCTGATTTCCCTTCTAAACAGTGAAGGGAGGAGGAAGAGGCTGTATGGGTCCCTAGACACCCTTTTAAGAGTCCCATCTACATAGCGGAATGAGCCCAGGGGTGACACAGTGGATTCCGGACACGCAAGGAGGCTGGGAAAACGTCACTTGACGTTCCCTCACCTCACAAAGTTATCGTAAAGATGATAATGTCTGCATATGAAAAGTTACATAGAACACTAGTACAATGCCTGCAATACAACAGATAACCCCAAAGAGGTAACCGCTATGATGGTGATGTTTACAGCAAAGAATTACACTGTGAGACAGTCAATCATTTGGGAGCCTGACCACCTAGGCTGGCATTCTGCCCCAGCTGTGTGACTAGACAAATTACGTAAGTGCTTTGTGGCTCAGTTACATTATCTATTAAGATGTAGATTATGCTATTGCTTATAGAGTGGCTAGAAGTTACAAAGGGACAGGCACCTGGCACACTCCTATCCCTGTTATTTAGTTTCAGTTGCCCAGTCTAGAATGAAGTATTACTGAGAATGCACCCTCCTGGCACACTAAGGAGGACAGCAGCGATGGCATTTTTTTTCCTCTAGGATATTCTAGCATCCAAGTGACGCTATTCTTCTGCTAGCTCAGAATAGTATGCTGCCATGGTTACTTTAAAATCACATCTTTGCCTTAAAATACATTTTCACACAGAAATTCCATTTCCCAGAATTGAGCCAGCAGAAAAAATTATAGGTCTGAATATGGTAGTTACCTTACAGGATGCTTCTCAGACTGCTAGAAACACTCTAAGTACCCCATAAATTGTGATGTGTGTATGTGATGGACATATACGCAGTGTGTGCTGGTACAAGAGAAGATTTTACAGTCGGAGCGAATTCCCAGGGCACATCATTAAGTGAAGAAAGTGGGCCACAGAAAGCAGTAAGATCTCCTGTTTGATTGAGGAGGTCTGGAGGGATATACACCAAACTGTTTATAACAGCTGTCTCCAGGGTAGACAATTAGGGATAAGGGTTAAATTTCCTGTTTACTTATCTGTATTTTCTACAATCAATTTTTAGATTACTATATACATACATACATACATATATATATATATATATATCAGAATAAGAATTATTTCTTTAATAGTGTAAAAAAAAAACAAAAAAAACTTGGGGCTGGGAAGATGGCTTAGCAGGTAAAGGTACTTGCTGCCAAGCCTGATGACTTGAGTTTGGATCCCTGAGACTCACATGATGGAAAGAGAAAAAGGATTCCTACAAGATGACTTTTGGTATCTACATGTGTGCTCTGACACACTCCACACACTCAATCAATCAATCAATCAATGTGATAACAATTTTAAAATATGAACTTTGTTCCACCAAAGACAATATTTATAACATGTCACTGTTCTCCTTATATCTGGACACCGTTTCCTGTTATGCTACCCTTGATTAATGACTGGCCAGATTATGCTTATAATAAAAACCTGTGGGTAATTGTACACTTCAATTCTGAAGACTTAGTCTATTTTTCAATTCTTAGAGTATTAAGTAAAGACATTATGGATAACAACCACATGAATTATATCCTGGGCCATGAAGCTGTGGTCTCTGGGATAATTGTTCTTCCTCCCCATCTTTGAGTCACAGGACCCAGTAGGGAAGAAACAGAGACAGTGGCCCCATTGAAGCAGGGATGGCCTTGTCAGTCTGTGCCACCTGCCTTGTCATCTGAGATAAGTCACTGCCGTCAAAAAAGGGTCAAGTGGTAGGAGGCTCTGGCCACCGGCCAAGAGCTTAATTGTCTGAATCCCAGCCATCCACCTACTTCCGGCAGCTGATACTTCAGCTCCAGCCTCCTGCCCACATGTATGTAGACCCGAGGAACATTGGCCTTTCCTTCATGACTGAGAATGTATTTGGAGTCCCACCCTCGGCTCCTCCAAAGGTCTCTTTAGAGACAGGTCTAAGTTAGGTCACTTCATAGTACTAGAGTTTTGTTATCTTTGAGCAGGACCCAAGAGCACCACCAACGTGACATGATCTGAGAAGAACGGAGCACATACCTGTCGGGGGATGCGGCCATGGTACCAGGCATGACTGCGTAGGTCCTCACTGCTTAGCAGCAGCTCCTCCTCCAGTTCCTTTTTCAGCCTCTCGGGGGTCCTGTCCATGAGGTGCCTCTCCTTGGAGAACTGCAACACAGAGTCCACAGTGACCTCACATTGCCTGGGCCAAGCCAGGCCATGCCAGCCAGGGGTGACCACCACCTCACTGGTCCTCCCCTTTGCCAGGCAAACCAGTATGGCCCCAAAGGTGCACTCAAGAAGGGAACTGGAGATGGATTACAGTTAGCCGTGACCTTCGCTTCTCCAGCTGCAGGTACAGAATAAAACCTTCACCTGCCCATGGGGCTCTGGCAGGAAAATCGGCTCACAAAGCAAGGAGCTGAGCAAGAGGTGTAAGGGACAGAGGGACACAGTGAGGTTGCTCTCTTCCTGTGCGAGCGTGAGAGCATCCTCATTCTCTTTTATAGCTGCCCTAACATGGAGCGGGGAAGGACAGCAGTTCCCTGGTGGCCTTTGACCATGGGCCTGAGGAGCAATATAGCCCAAAGCACAGTCCTTCAGGCTGGTAGCAAAGACTCTGATTTTCTTTCCTTTTTTTTTTTTTTTTTTTTTGCTGTGGGTAAACTCCAGTTCAGGAACTAAGTTAGCTTATAAAAGATGTCTAAGCAGGCAGAGAAATTTTATACCACTTAAATCTAACAATAGATGTCTGAGTTATACATTACCTTTAAAATAATTCTTAAAGATTTATTTTTTAGAGCTTCTGTTTATTGTAATTTTATTTGTGTGGGTGTTTTGCCTGCATTTTTTGTCTGTGTACCACATGTATATAATGCCTGTAGAGGCAGGAAGAGGATGTCAGATCCTCTGGACCTGGAGTTACAGATGGTTATGAGCCGCCATGTGAGTGCTGGGAACCAGAAATGGGTCCTCTGTAAAGACAAGTGCCCTTAACAGCTCAGTCATCTTTCCAGCCCTTGAGTTATAAATAACTCTTGCATATGTATGTGTGCATGGATGTCTGAGATTGCATGTGGAAGTGCATTACACACATGGGCACCTGTAGGGGCATGAGTTGGACACTGCTCGTCTTCTTTGAGTGAACTTCACCTTCTGTTCTGAGGCAGAGTCTCTGACTCACCCCGGAGCTCACTGTTTTGGCTAGTCTGGCTGGCCAGCTGGCTTCAGGAATCCCCAATCTCTACCTCCCATACAGGTTGCCATACCCAGCCTGCTTCTGTGGAGTTCTGGACATCCAAACTCTGGTCCTCATGCCTGGATGGCAAGAGCTTTATACAGTAAGCTATCTCCCCAAGTTGATTTGTTTGTTTCAGACAGGTTCTTGTTAACTCCATAGCCTTAGCTGGGTTTGAATTAATAATCCTCCTGCCTCAGCCTCTCAAGTGATGAGATTATGGGTATATATTACTACCTATGCCCTGCGTGCTGGCTAGTTTTTATATCAACTTAACACAAACTATAGTCATTTGAGAGAAGGGAAATGCAATTGAAAATAAATGCCTCCATAAGACTGAGTAGCAGGCATGCCTGGAGAGCATTTTCTTAATTAATGATTGATATAAGAAAGCACAGTCTACTTGGGTGGTGCCATCCCTGGGCTGGTGGTCGTGGGTTCTGTAAGAAAGCAGGCTGAGCAAGCCATGTGGAGCAAGTCAGTAAGCAGCACCCCTCAATGGCCTCTGCATCAGCTCCTGCCTCCAGGCTCCTGCTCAGAGTTCCTGCCCTGACTCCATCCTTTGATGATAAACTGTGATGTGGAAGAGTCAGCAAAATGAATCCTTTCCTTCCCAAGTTGCTTGTGGTCATGGTGTTTCATTACAGCAATAGAAACCCTGACTAAAACACCCAGACTGAATAAAATTTTTTGTTTAATTTTTCTAATGCACTATTTCATTTTTAGGGCACACTGGGAACTTGGAGTGAAAACTTAAAGTGAAAATAAAACTTAAAGTGAAGTCCTTCACTCCGAATAGCTTAAGAGCGTTGCACAGCAACGGCAGCGGGGTTTCTAGGCGGGTGATACTAGGCTCCAGGTTGGATTTAGAATCCCTCCAGCTCATACAAGTGCACTGACCATGGCCCTCCTGAGTTCCCAGCAAAACCACTCACTGAAGGTTATATGAGAAGGGAAAGGTCCCCGTGTTTCCCCAAGTTCCCCCATATTGCCCTCCAGATGCCTGGAAGAACTACAGAATAACTCCTCACACACTGGTTGGCAAGGAAAGATCCCCCAAGTCTTCCCCCACCAAGCCAAGCAACCGAAAAGCTGATTTGGAATTAACTGTGCGTGCAGCCCTTCATGGTGCTGGCTGGTGTGGTGTGGGTGGATTTCAGGGTGAGCCTTCAGGTCTTCCTTTCCTCTTCCCACCCTCCTCCTCTCTCAGGACCTTTAGGCTAGGCATTCCAAGGGGTGCCCATTCATTGTTTGCTTGCTTAAGCAGAGTCCCACACTGTAACCCAGGCTGGCCTTTCCTTCACAGCAATGCTTTTGGCTTCTTCCTCCAGAGTGCCAGGATTAGAGGTGTGAGCCACTATGCCTAGTCAGGGACGTCTGGTGAATGGGATTTCTATCAGAGATGTCCGAGGCTGGCTGCCACGGCTCCTGTTTGCCTCACCCAGCAGTGTTTGAAACTGGCAGCTCTTGGCATCAGTTATACCAAGTTACGTCCGAAGATTCACGTATGGACGGCAAGCTGCCAGCTGATGGCTATTATGTGTCTTACCTCCTGCTAGATTCTAAGTTTCATGGGAAAGGAACCTTTTGCCCGTTTCCCCACAGCAGAGCCTCAGGGAGAACCTGAACGCCTCAAGAACTCAGTAATGCCGCAGGAATAAACGTCCCAGAGTGAGGCTTCGGTGGCCTTTCTCCCAAATTATCTGCAGTTCTATTTTACCTTTGTGAGCCACCATTCAGTTCAAAGATGGGGTTCTTCACGGTTTGTCTTTTATGAGATGCTGCCCTGAGGTCTAGCCTTGGAAGATTGAGTTGCAGAGGTACAGGGACTTCTGGCGTGACATCTGAGCGCCAGTACCTCAACAATATCCTGGACCATGAAGGGAGCAACAGAGCAGAAGGCAGAAGTAAGCTGGGGCTCTGCTAAACTTGGAGCCCCCACACCAACCTGAGGACAACTGGTCCCCATTTTCTATGTCACTGCAAAGCCTATAATTTGGGGCTTCCCTTCAAGGTGGCTGTACTTAATCCTAACCCATGCTGTGAACTGAGTCCCTCTTCAGTCACCCCGACCAGCAGTCTCACACCCCTTGTGGTACACCCTAGGTACACTTATAGGTCTGAGCTGTGACACGCTGGAGATCTAAACATGTACAGCCAGCTCTGCTATAATCCTCCGAAATTTTATTTGCTCACATTCAAAAGGCTACGCCCCTGTTTCCTGCATTCTCCTCACGAGGCCCCGTCATCCAGACCTCTGCTCCCTTGCCCCCCTCTCACCATTGGCTATGATGTAAGTTTTCTTTTACAGCATTTTACACTCTTACTTGCTACCCGAACTATACATTCAGCTGGCTCCTCTGTGACTTTTGTCCTGACTCCTTAGAGGAAAATGCGTAATTACTGCTCTATACTTCCCCGCTCACAAACAGGCTGTAGTTGGGAGCTACAGGAGATAGGGGTGACAAGGTGGCACCCAGAGAGGAGCAAAAAGGGGAGTGTTGACACAGACCTTCCTTAAAAGCTTGAAATGGAGACCAGACTTTAGAAACGCCGATCACACACTGCTGTGAGGGATCTATGCAATTAACTCTCAGACTGAAGAAGGGATGTCACAAGATCACCATTGAGGGCCACCACACCAGTGTGGTGGTTTTTCTGGGAGGAAGTGGGTACCCTCTAAAACTTTCACTTACTGTTTAATCACACGAATTAATTAATGCAACTTGTTGTTGGAGACAGGTCTTGGGTAGCCCAGGCTAGCACCAAACTCACTCTGTAACAGAGGATGACTTTGAATTTCTAATCCTCCTGCTTCAGCCTCTTGAGGGCTGAGATTATAGACATGTGCAAACATATCCAGCTTGAATTTGATATATCTCAAAGATGGCTGGTGAGTCGTCCTTGTCCCTTCTAAGAGCAAGGGAGAGCAGGCATTGTGACGCCAGAACACCTTCCCTGCTGGGCTCTCCTAGTTCACTGCGTGTGCATACAGGAGCACCAGCCTTTTGGGATGTATGTTCTTTAGCTGCCAGACAGAGAGCAACAGCAAGAAAATTTGAGAACCGCCTCTCTCACATGATGATCACAAGACAATAGCTCTCCATCAACTGTGTCCAATTCTGAACTTCATTCTAGAAGGTAAGTCTGATTTCCCCATCTTTGACATTCTTCTAAAATATTTTCTCTTTATTTACTCTCTGGAATTTTCGTATGTGGATATAACACAATGTATCTTAGTCATACCCACCCTTAGATCCCCTTTTCCGGCTCTCCCCAGCACACCACTATCATGTTCACGTTTCCCTCCCAACTTCATGTCTTCCTTTTTATGTACTTACTCACTGAGTGTCCATGTGCACATGAGCATTTGGTCTTGGGGAACGTACCAGTGGCTACACTCTTAAAAAACGTGACTCTTTTTCCCTCAGCAGCTATCAGCTGCCAATGGTTCCTCAGGTAGGGGTGGGCTTGGGAGCCCCTCCTTCCTCTGTGCTAGTGTTTTGGTTTGTTTTGTTTGTCCTTTTTTGAGATATGTTTCCTATGTGTAGCCCTGGATGTCACTAAAACTACTATATAAACCAGGATGGCCTTGAACTCAAAGATCTGCCTCCTGAGTACTGGTATTAAATGTAGGTGCCAGCTGGGCAGTGGTGGCGCACACCTTTAATCCCAGCACTTGGGAGGCAGAGGCAGGCAGATCTCTGTGAGTTCGAGGCCAGCCTGGTCTACAAAGTGAGTCCAGGACAGCCAGAGATACACATAGAAACCCTCTCTCAGGAAAAAAAAAAAAAAAAAAAACATAGGTGCCACCACACCTGGTCCTCCATACTGGAATTTTAACTGGCTTGATCTTGTGTAGGTAACTATAGCTCCTGTGGGTACAAGTATGCAGCAGCCATGTCATGTCCAGAGGACAGCATCTCCGAGCACTATCTTGTCTAAAGGAGGAGATAGTGGCCTGGTACAGGCTCCAGCTATCGCGAGTCCCAACCACAGCTATGTTGGGCTCAACCTCCTAAAGAAAGGAAGCTAACCTGGATCTGGATCAAAAGCATTCTTCCCACGAGTCCTGCACCTTTGTTCCAGGAGCTGAAACCATCCACAATACTATAGACCAGAGACAGGATAGGCAGAACCCATATCCTCTACCCCACAGCTTGCCTGAATTTAAGCAGAATTAATAACTCCTGTATCAAGGTTAGCCCTAGCCCAGACCCATATGTAAATTAGCATCTGAGTCCCACCGTCAGCATAGGAGTCTGAGGTGACATGCAGAAAGGTGATGTCCCAGCAGATGGAGAAGGTGGGTGGGACCCACGGTTGACCAGCTAAACTGAAGAGTGCCTAGAAAGTTCGTAAATCACCAGCAAGATGATGCCTTTTATGGGAATCTGAGTCTAGTTACATCTTTCTCATTATTAGCATTTTGTTCTTATGGTTTGAGAGAAGATTAATGTAGGCCAGGCCAGACTTGAACTCACTGTGTAGCTAAGGGTGGCTTTGAAGACCTGTACCTCCTGCCTCTGCCTCCCAAGCGGTGGGATTACAGGCATACACCATCATATGTGGCTCTGTCACTGGTCTTGATGCTAGGAGATGTGACAGCACAGTGTTTTAGAGCTTGGGCCAGTTGGCCACCTCAATCCAGAGGCCCACATTAATACTGAGCAGCTGTGTGGTCTTGGGCAAGTGACATTAATTCTTTGTAGAGCTTTAGGTCTCCTCTCTGCTAAGTGAAGGTAATATGCCACAGGCTGCTAATAGGGACCAAATGAGTGGGTATCTGTAAGGACTTGGAACACACTCGGGCAGAGGAATCAGCACCAGTGTTAGCTGTCTTCATAATTACATCCAGATGCTATTCATCTAGGCCTGCAAAATAAGCAGACTTCGGGCTGAGGTTTGGTGCAGGAGGTATAGAGTGGCTGGGATTTGGGAAGGAAGCGGTAAGGGAAAGGATCCTGCCCAGGCTTCTTCAGTCCTCTTGAGAGAGCTCAAGACCAGTTTGCCATGGTCCAGTCCCACAGCCAGAACTAGCTGGCTGGGCATGGCTCTGAAAACTTTATCACTCTGACCGTGGAAAGGGTGTTTCTGTAATCCCCACACCTGACAAGTCTGATCTTGACAAGCTGGAGTAGCTAGAGCCCAGGAAATGTTGGAAAACAGATTTTGGAGGCTTAGAGCCAGCTCCGGGAATGTGCTGGGAACCTCCATTACCTTGGAAACCCATGTTTCAACAGCTCTCCAAGGAAGAAAAAGCTGTCCCAGCCTGAGAGGAGTGGAGCTCAGGGTGTCCCATGTGAGCACCACAGCCTGCATTTCAAATCAAACAGAAGAATGGGCCTGGACATGCAGGCAACAAGAGTCCCTAAGCCAGCAGCTGAGGGACAGTAGGCGGCATCTGACAGGGACCCTCAAAGGATGCTCCAGACACTCATTTGCAGCAAGGAGACAGGAGACTCAGAGAAAGAAAGTATCTGCATTATAATTAATAGTTGCTTAAGTCTACCCTTGGCTGTAAGGAAAGATCCCCATTCCCATAGGATCTTACATAGTACAAATCACCAGGAACTGGCAATGGCAGCCCTGTGGAAAGGCCACCTCAGGAACCTAGGAAGCATGCGGCTGCAAGCAGGGGATGGAGGCTCCAGAGGGGCACATACTCTGGGAAGACCACACACAGACAGCCCAATACTGCGCTCTGAGGACAGACCAACCGCCTAGCCATCCTATCCTCGCCTCTCCCCGCTCTGCAGCCTGGGTGAGTTACTCCACCTCTTTTTCTCTGCGTTTTCTCCTGTGTCAACAAGAGTGACAGGGTGGCCGGGAGCTGTTCTCAATACAGTTCCACAAGGGATTGGGTGGGGTGAAGGGTAAGAAGGGCTGGAGCTTCAGACCTGCATCCGGAGGACAAAACTGAGAGAGAAGGGCAGGAATATCTTGGGCATCCCAGCAAGGGCAGACAGTGAGTATCTGGGTAGAGTGGCCTGGAGGTTCAGACTGGGGAACACAGGGCTGAAACCTGAAGAGGTGTAGCAATGGCTATGATGTGCAGCTGTGAAGTCTCCAAGTACCTCTCCCCTACCTCCAGTCCCCTTCCCACCATGCACCTGGCCCAAGGGAAGTTCCATCTTTCCTCCAGGCATGTGGTATGGAGATTCTTCCTGGCCATTACTGGTGGGCCTGGGAGAGAGCCCCTCACCCACTCTGGTGAAAATGCCAGGAGACTTGTAGCCTAGAAGTTACTTCACCTCCATGTGGCTGAGAGAATGAAATCAGCACTCAAAAAGAAGAGGAACAAGAGATGGCTGGTGCCCTTGTGACATGCCATTCCCTTGGCGCAAACCCGTTTTTAACAGACAGTAAAATCCCCTGCGACTTAGCCAGTGTGAGCTGGGTCTCACTTGCAACCAAAGCAGTTTTAATTGAGGAAGGCAGGGATCAGACGCAGGAGACCTGACACTGGGGACTGAGGGTCACATCTTCTTTGCATGGATAATGTCACTGAAGATCTCTCCCTGGGAAGGCCCAGACAAACAAAGGTGTTTTAGAGAGATCAATCTACTGCAATGGGCAGACGCTGGGTGGAGCAGGGCTCAGAGGCACAAGGCCAATGCAGTCGTCTGAAATGTGCTGACTGTTCATGCCTCCATTTCTATTCCTTGGAGATAGTGGCTGGCTCAGAGGTTCATATGGATGAACCCACTCATTCCTGGCCACCAGAACCTCCTCTGGCCTCATCACCCATGTGACCCTCAGAACTACTTTTTGTTGATGAAAAACTATCCTTGATGCACCTCTTACCACACCCCCACTTGCTCCACATTTGAATTCAGTTCTTGTTCTTAAACCTCTGCAGTAACCACTTCCTATGATCTCCCCACCTTCTGCCTTCAGTCCTACAGCCTGACAACCACAATGCCACAGGATTCATTATCTCACCCTTCAGTCAAGAGATTTTAGTCCCAGGTGCACCAGGACAAGGTCAGATCCAGAATGTCTTTCAGTCTCAACCCCTAATTAATGGGCTTCTAATACAAAGAATTCTCGGGTTCCCATCCGTGAGGGCCAGGAGCCCTCGCCCCCATCCTGCCCACTCCCATCTGAACCACAGTCTTGCTGGGATTAGCTCTGAACTTGTCAGGAGACCCAGATCATGAACACTGAGGATACTGGCGGAGGACGGGGAGGATGGACGTGAGTGACAAGGTGAGGTCTGAAGCCCACAAATTCACATAAAAATTTCAGGGTCTTACTTTGGCTACAGGTTGTCAAGGCCTGGGGAAACACTGGAAATGTCTCCAAGAGCTCATAGTCGCCTACAGATTAAAACCCAGCCTTCTCCCATAAAGCTCCAAACTAACTTGCTATTATGTCCTCATGCAGGGCCCCTGTTCCATGGCTCTCCGAATACACTGTACCCAATGTCCCCCTCTGTGCCTCAGTAGTGTGGATGGAAAGACAGACTCACATACCTGGGGAAGTGCTGACTTTGCAGCCTGGCTGGAGTCGAGGATGGGGACTGGATAGCACCCATAGGGGACTAGACAAGGTATAGGATGGGCTTGAAGCTTGAGCTAATTATCTAAGTGGTAGGGGTCCACTCAACAACTGCACAGCTGTATGAGGCCCTCAGGACATTAGATCTTTAGGGAAGATGGCCAGGCCTTATTTGCTGTTGCATCTCATGTCCCAGTGCCTCACACACAGTGGTGCCTTAGCATACACTCTCTGCCAGAGACAGAATCAAGCTCCTCTGCTCACCTTCCACTTGGCAGCTTTTTTTTTTTTTCTACTCACTCAGTGTTGAGAAGGGAGTTTACAGGCTGGCTGGTCAAAGGCAAGTGAGCTTACACACATTCTGAATTTTTGTCTGGCACCCAGGGGTGAGAATTCCCACCTCACAGAACAACCCAACACTTCCAAAGAATTCAGTTCCGTGCATGGCACGGGCAGACACTTGCTCAAACCACTCTGGAACCAGAAATCTCTTTCAAAGGTGATTCTTAGCAACTAACGTGAAATGTTTCTTTCTACCAAAAACTTAGAACATAAACTATTAATAAAATCCACCGGGAAGTTTTAGAGATCCGACATTTAAGAAATTATTAAAATATTTTTTAATAATATTGATTGATTGATGGTGTATGTGGGTCAGAGGAGAACTTGGTCTCTCCTTCCGCTGTGTGGGTTCTGGAGATCAAACTCAAATTGGGAGGCTTGGCAGCAAAAGCCTTTACCCAATGAGCCATCTCTCTGGCCTCTGAGAAATTAGTTCTAATGGAATTAAAAAAATAAAAACCAGCTGTTAGACAATGTAATCTCTATACTTAGGCACAACTTTGTTTAGTCTGTTTGTTCCAGTTCAAGGCCAGCAATTCTTGTGTCTTTTGGCGGGTGGGGGGGGGGGTATCAGGAATGTTCTATGCAGATGAAGCCAGTTGTGCATAAGAAGCCTTCCTTGGTGACAAGCAGCCTGACTAACAGATTCCACCTTAATATGTGTATACAGGTGGCCCCAGGTGATTCGTACAGGCACAGACACAGAGGGCAGAGCCTCACGTGAGAGTGCAGGAAATGTTGAGATGTATGCACAGCTAAGATTGTGTAGATCATGCCTTCTTCTGGGCCTTGGACATTTAGTTGGTGAAGAAAAGAAAATCTTGCTGAATTTCCACAAATAAGATAAATCGCTGGCCATTCATTCATTTTATGATCAAGGCCGTAAATTAAATTATTAGAAAAGCAGAAGAAGGAGGGACTGTGTGTGTGCAGGGAAGAGGAGAGAAGAGGGGTGAAGAAAGGCTGGAGAGTGCACACACAGGCAGAAGCCTGGGCTCTTCTGTTCTCCTTCGGGAGTATCTGGCCACAACACCCAGAATGCCATTAGGGATCTCACACAAAAGCTTCCTTTCTCCAGCCTTGGAACCATTTTATTAGATTAAGGGAGGCATTAACAGCAGTGCAGGCCTCCTATCAAGCTGTCCCAAACAACTCCACCGGCCAGGTTTTTAAAGAACTTTAACCCAGAAATTATGCCCACAAATTTATAAGTCTGACTGGTGTTTTCACTCACTGTGTAAGAGTGGTCTAATTTCTAAGTGAAATCTGTCCTCCCTGGAGCTCAGGTAGGAATCCTCTAGAATCATGCTGGATGCTGCACTAGACCACCCAAGCTGGGACAACGCAGAGAGTCAAGATGGTAAGACTCATCTCAGATCCTCTGAACCCTGACAAGACCCGATGTGACATGAAACAGGACGTCACTATCCCCAGTAAATGTCTAAAGCATGGAAAAAGTTAAACCCTCCACAAGGCATGTGTCTTGGATAGCCAACCCACAAATCACTCTGAAATGCACTGCCTTTGTAAGCCTCTTGCATGAACCCCACCTAAACATGATGCTCCTTGTAGAGTTCAGAAACCCGGCTCTCTAGAACCCCTGTCTTTTGTTGAATTTCAAACTGGCCAAGTTTAAAGCCAAATTCCAAAGTGTACACACAAACGACTTAGTTGTGAACTTAGCTTCTAATGGCTGAGCAGCCTCTCCAGCCCCATAAATGACTTAAAGACCCAGATGGTATTTTACGAGCAAAACCCCCGCCCGAATGGCTCATAAACTCCCCTAAACAAAAATACATCTCAACTACTTCCACAACCCTTAACTCTACCCATGACCACAGGAGACCTAGATCTACAGATTCCAGGACCAGCAACTTTTAGTTCAAGCCCTTGAATGTGTCAATCCGAAGTAGAACAGGAAGAAAGAGCATTTGTGACGGTTTATACATGTGACAATGTATCACTCTTGTTTCTTCTCCCATGGGCACCTGCTGCCTTTGAGGCTTACCTAAAAATACTTTATTGTAACCCAGCAAGGGGGCTCCAGAGGGCTCAGAGGGGAAAGGTCATCACTAACAAGACCCAATGTGACATGAAACAGAACATCATCATCCCGATAAATATCTTAAACATGGAAAAAAGTTAAACTAATCACTCTGATGACTCGAGTTCCAACATGATAGAAGGAAGGACTGACCCCCTCTTCAAGTTGTCCTTTATCTTCTGACCACAAGTCCACACACGTGCCATGGCATGTTAACACCTCCCACACACACACACACTAAAGAAATAAAAATCCAAAGATAAATCATGGAAGCTATGGATCCACCACTCCTTACTTTTGAACCAGGTGTGCAGACCCCACCTCCAGGCTCAGAGAAGTTTCTTATGTTCATAATGGTGACATTGCCAAAGCTCTTACTTAAATCGACAATTAACTTTGAAAAGAAAAATCTAAAGAGGAAAAGACCAGGCTCAAACTTTACCTTCCCATTTAGTACAGAAATACCCAAAGTATCCCTTGCCTCTCCTAGCCCAGTGGGCAAATGGTGGTTTGGCTTATGGATCAAGATGTGGGCATTACAGTGACATGGCATTGAAGAAGGTGCTTGGTCATACAGATTTGTCTACTGATGGTAACTGTTACCTGGCAGATGGCAGGGAAGTGTCTTAAGGAAAGGATTGCCTTATTATAGCTCACCAGGGCATTCTACGAGCATGTGACCTGTGGCCCTGTCACCCTCTAGGTGTTGGACCTTAGTGATGATCAAGGCTGACCTTACCTAGGTCCCCTACTTTTCAGTCTGCCTTTCGGACCCTCCCCCTACAGCTCTGTAACACAGCCTCCAGAAGCAGCTTCCTAACACACACACACACACACACACACACACACACACACACACACACACA
>CAJQZJ010004763.1:16438623-16498243 GCA_907164525.1 Lophiomys imhausi
ACACACACACACACACACACACACACACACACACACACACACACACACAAAACTGCTGCAAGTCTACAGAAACAAACAGGAGGTCACTTTAAAACAGTTTGATAGTCTGTGGCCCACTGCCTTCACCTAAACCCAGCCCCAAAAGTGTGCCTGCTGGTCCTGCTCTTTCCCTATCTAGATTTGAGAGAGGCACAAATGTCATGATAGAAGGACTCCATGTCTGGAAGTGGTCACTGCCTCTTTAAGGAGACAAGACAGCGGTACTGCAGAAAGCCCCAGGAGTCTCTGTTTTATGAGGTCAGAAGAGGGTTCTGGCCCCTTCTGAGAAAGGGATCAGTATGAAAGAGACTCCATAAAAATCCAAGCAAGTTTAGCAACTCATTTTCATTAATGTGCTGCTAATATTTAAGCACCTTGAAGACACCACTTTCTCTCTTTCAAATCCCTTCCCCCCAAATCTCATCTTGGACAGACTCTGGAGACAGGCTCTTACCATTTCCTCATTTTAAAATTCGAACCATTCAACTTATCACCCCACAGAGCAGATTCCCACTCCAGTACCATTAAAAACTGATTTGCGATTTTCAGTTAAATTAAGACCCTTCATTTTCCTCCTGTCCGTGATTTTTCCCTTTCGCAGACGAATGGTGATTACAAGGGCCATCAGATGCTCTTGCAGACAGGAAAACCATCAAAACCCCCAGAGAGCCCAAGTCTGAGAGATTTCATTTTATTCATTACCCAAACTTATCAAACTCTTATCAAAAGAGGCTTAGACGCCATGAATAGGAACTAAGACGAGGCTCTCTTCAGAGCTCTCTGCTTGTCAGGCTTATGAGAATCACCCATTAAAATTCTTCTGCTCTTGCGCATGAACTAAAGAGACTAATTTAATTGCAATTTTTGCGGATTGGCGTTTTGAAGTAGAGCACCCTGCAAGCAGGAACTTAATCCTACATCCAAACTAATTACATTAGAGTCACTCTGATGGGAGCCCTCGGCTCCCTTTGATGCCAGTCTGCCTGTGCCTATCATCCACACTCACCCTCTGGCAAGGTCTCCTCTATGCCTCCCCGCCCTGCAGGATCAGGAAGCTAATGCTTTAGCTGCTCTGTTTTATTCTGATGAAACATCAAGGGACTGAAAAGTCTTTTTTCCAAACTGAAGGAAACTGATTTTAGACTGAAGACTGGAATTGCTAAGCTTTAGAAAACACAGTAAACCCAAAAGTGACAAACACAGCTTGTTTCTCCTAGGCACTGGGAAAAAGTGCTCACTGAATTCATCTACTCTAAGATTTCCTTCCACCTTGGTCCCTAAAGTCGCGCCAATCGCGTGGGTTACTTTTAACAAAGTGTTATTTACCCTGGTCCACTCAGAGATCAGTTCCAAGGTGGCAGTTGTCTCGCCTTTCTCTCTTAACCAATAAACTAAGAGATTTTTTTTCAACAGGCCATTTGTTAACACACTGTCCTGCTCCAGCCAGGGTGGGGACCTCCTATGTACATCAAATTTAGTTGGTGATTTCAGTCTAAAGGGGCAATCTAAAGTGGAGTGGACACCCGAATCATCTGCACTCTGACTCCCACAGAGAAACCCAGTGCCACATTATTGTCAAAGATCACTTGGTTGCCCTTAATCATTTAATGGGCTGTTGACATGGTGGGCTTGAAATAAAAGTTGAGTACAAGTTTGGCCTACAAAAGCCCTTCTAAATCATTTTGGTCCCCTTCACCATGCCCTCTAGAGACTTCTGTAATACTTCTCTCTCACACAGGGCTGGCATGTGTGCTGAAAGAGACACTATAAACATCTATCACCAATCAGTGAGACTTGGCATTCAGAAACACCAGTGCTTTGTAAAGGTCTAAAAGACAACAGACTTCTGGGCTCAGGTGGACCATGACACGAGAGTTTGAAGACCAGTTGACCAGAACTCAGAATATAAGAGCTGAGTCAGGGTTTTTGATCAGTGGTGATTTAACATCATTGATTCAGCATCTTAATGTAAATTATAAATGATTTGTAATGTAGCTTTTAACCAGAATAGATGTCCTATTTGCCCTTCGATGAGGAATGTCAGAAAAATTAAAATCAATTTAATTCTAACACCATCCTTTACTTAATTCATCTCGAATGGGGCTTTGATGAATCAATGAAATGTATCACAGTTGAGAGGCATTGGGAGACATAATTAGAAGCAAAAGTGAGATATGCCAACCCAGAGAGAGGAAAAGGGAAAGATCCAGATAGTTTTCTAGTGTGGGATATGGAATACATGACTTTCATATTCAAAACAGTACAGTGACTAACTAGTGTCTTAGAACCCACCTGAGATGGGACCTAATAGGTCAGTACCGAGTGCACAGTTGGCGTTCAGTAAAACCAAACTGTTGGTCACAAGATGGGTTTAGGCCCTACAGCAACTCCACTACTTTCAATATACATCACTGATGACTTTAAAGGTATACACCTCCCAGAGGAGCTCAGGCCACTTGACACCCACAAATTTTGTCTAATGAACTATTTTAGAGATATAAACATCACACTAGATGTTGTGAAAAGAAACAGACAACTGGGATTTGTGCTGTCCAAGTGGACAAGACACTCAACGCAAAGCAGCTAATATCTCACAGAGTCTCACAACGTACCCAGGAGCAAATGGGAGTATTTATATATCACAAGACAAAGCATGATTGGGGCCTTGTGTTTCAACATTTACTCAGACTTAATGAATGAGAGTTGTCTGACACCTAGAATGAAAGCCACCCAAAGGATCCATAAAGACTACAATATGGAAATCTTAGCCTGTCCAGAACTCTCAGGGAATCATGAGGCCTGCTAGAAGCATCTGAAACTTTATGAGGCTGGTACGTCCCAAGACAACAGGCCAGATATTCTTGATTCAACTCCTCAGAGAACCACATCCAGACTTCCACTTATCCTTGTTTGTAGGTATCCATTTACACCAGCTCATGCAGCCTCAGAATAAACTCGCTCACAGCCTGGGGGGGGAACTGCGCTTCAGACAGCCAGAATTCCCACCTGACCAAAACCAGGGATAGTTGAAGCTGCAGAGATTTTTTTTTTTTTTTTTGAGCCAAACAAAATGGGAGCCTGTAGAATCTAGCACAAAGATTTGTTCAATTGCGATAATGCACCGCCTTCTCTAGAAATGTCAACATTCTGTGAAGGCTTAGGAGACCAGTTGGGAAGCTACTGAGGAAATATCTGGCAAGAGATAATGAGGCCTGAATTAACACAGTGGCGGTGGAAACAGAAGAAACCAACGAGAGCTATGTTTAGGTGGAGAAACTTCAGTGAGTGATTACATGTGCAAAGTGAATAAAGAAGAAGCTGTAAGTGTCCTGAAAGAGTGCATGAGTCACCAACCCAATGTGGAAACACAGGAGTGAGGCAAACAGGTCTGCGGAAGAAGGTGGAGAGTTCTGGTGTGACATCAAAATGGGGGTGTTCACCAGGCCATGGGCCACTGTGGAGAGGGGCTCACTGGACACACATCATGGGGATCCTCCACGTATTAGAAGAGCCTACCTCAGCTCCCACCTCAGAAGTGAAAAACAACATGAGAAGAAAGCTGAGGACGTTGGTTTGTAAGAGGCAAACTAGAAAGAACCCCAAGTGGAGAATGTGGGGCTGGCTAAGAAGGATCCAGGAGATCAAGGAGGGTTCAATCTCCTGGAGGCTGGAAGAGAAGGGCTTCAGTTAGAAATAATCAACAACGTCAAGTGCTGTGGGGAGTTCCCATCAGATCAGTTAGACAGCACCCACTGGATTTGATCACGTACAGGTCACTGGTAATGGGGGGATTAGCAGTATACGTGAGGACGTAAGAATGGCTTTTAGGATGGGGAAGACCTGGGCAGGTTTCTCAGCTGAGAGAGAAAGTAGAGGAGACACTAAAGCTTCCCAGGGGGAGGAGGGACCAAAGGAGGGGAGTTCTTGAGGAGCAGAAGTGACAGGAATGGCCTGGGCCAGGGACAGGAGGCTTCATCCTAACAGACAGGAGGAATGAAGTGAGGACTGGAAAGAATTGGAGTTGAGGGAATGGCATGGTGCAGGGGGGAGGCAGATGAGATCCTGCTGGGTAGCTGACTGCTACTTCCAAGAAACAAAACATGTTTCGACATGAGTATCAAAAAGGACAACAGGGACATGGGCATGAACCGAGAAAGGACGCAGGACTGATGGAAGGTTTTAGGGGCTTGTGTTGGGAGAGATGCTGTTTATGTTCCACACACTCAGCCTGCTCACGGAGACCAACCTTCAAACCTTCACCAGACTCCTCAACTCAGCTGTTCAGTGGGGTGTGTCCTTCCACTTCCGAGCATATAAACCTGTGTGCCCCCCTCTCCCACTCTTCTCCACACTACCCCATCTGATCTCCTTTTCACTCAAAGTTCTAGACTGATTATTTTTCTGCCTCACACACCTGCTCCTCCTGTTACCTCTTCTGGGAAGTTCTCTGGTCAGGGATGGATGGCATTAAAGATCTCTAGGATGTCACCATAAGCTGTGTTGGGCTCTCTCTCCCTTCTGTCTTCCTTTCTTTATATCCACCATAGGTATGGAGAGAAATGGCAGTGTAGCCATGCCCCAGCAGCCATAGAGAGGTTCCTTCCAGGTGCGACCCGGCTCTCTTTCCCTAGGCCTAGATGCAGTGGGTGAGGGTCTTGGAGGGACAGATGAGCTCAGGGTGGGAGCCTGCTGATGGCCTCTCTGACCCTTAGTGAGAAGCCAGGATTTGGGATAGTCATTCCTTTGTGCATAACCATCTTTATGAAACCATCTACAGTAGAAACCAAAAAGTTCTTAGTCACAAAAATTAACACACTGATTATAGGTTTCATGAGCTAGACAGCAAGTCGGCACATTCTCGTGACCAGAGCCAGAGAGCGACAACAGCCCCAGGGGTTGTGACAGTTGACAACCGAGATGCCACTGTGCCATCCAACCCTATGACACACTTCTTTCCTCCTCTCCCACCAGAACATTCAAATTACTTGTCAGCTAAAATGCAAGGGGCCATCCTCAGCAATGTCTTTAACGCCAGCAGCAAGGCCTGAGGCTCTGCCATGCGTGTCCTGGTGACCTCTCACCCTGGCCAAGGCATAGAGGCCTCTCCATTGTTCTTCTAACTGTAGTCTCCACTTCTGCTGGAAGTTCTAGGGTGATGTTCTTTCTCTCCACACACACACACACACACACACACACACACACACACACACACACACACACACATCCTTTTTCAAACTCTCCAGTTCCATCACAGTGTTTGGCTCAGGCCAACTTTGCAGTCCAACAGGTGCTGAATCCCCAGACAGAGTTTCCCAGGGTCCTAACCCTGTCTCTGATCCTACTCTGGCTTCTCCAGCAAAAAGAAGTCCTCGGCAGGGATCTAAACTCCGAGGTTGGTTAGGGAACAAGGGACACAACCTCTGTCAGGCATGTCCTGATACTGAAGCCAGATGCCCACGGCTCCCAAATGCTGATGGAATGCATTTAAAGGGTTCTTCTTACATGCTGGCCTTTTTAGTTTAAGGCCTGGAGGCAAAAATGAGCAAGGAGGAAGAAGGAGCTGAGTCACTTGGAAAGATTCTTCCTTCATGGCGTTTCCCACCTTTCACAGTCTATGCTGGGAGTGTGTCTGCACCAGTACAAAGGCAATGGGGCCACTGTCATTGCCAGGACATGTCATTCAGGCTATCCAGGTAATATAGAGCAAAGGATCAGCTTCAGGGAGATGAAGGGGACCTTCACTCCACCATACTCTTTACAGGAGAAAAGCAGTTTCAAATGAAACCAAGTGCCAGGCACCTGACACTCCATGGATGGCCAGTGTGATATCCTAGGCTGAAATGTGGATTCAGTAGGCTCCAGATGTAAATATCAGTCCAAATGAAACACCTTAACACAATTTAAGACCTTTTCACTATATGGCAGCATGTAATGACGGACACACAGGCAGCACAATCCCAGTGTGGAAAGTCTGCTCCTGCCATCCCTCCTAACTACGGCAGCTCATAGACAAGACCACTGGGCTGGACTTAATGGGTTGTTCTTAATCAAGACTTTCTGGTCCGTTTATCTACATATGCTCTATGCCCCACCTTTCTGTCTATGCTCTTTTGGACAAGCAGCATTTCAACACTTCCATGGCCATTTCCATCTCTTACATTTCTTCAATACAATCACACTGCCCTTCCTTAGGACCAGATGCATGTATGATGGTGAGATTCAGTTCTCTCTCTCACACACACACAAAAGCAAAAATACCAATCATCAGAGACAAATGGGCCAGAAGTAATGCCATCCTCCAAAATGAGGTTGGTTTTTTTCATGATTTCTTAACGGAAGTCCTTCTACAGCTCCTTAAGGGACACAGTGTGCTATCTGCTCCTGGCTGGCCCCCTGCTATCTCCCTGCCCACATCTGGCTGTCACGTCTAGGTTTTTGTGGATACTCATTCCTTTACCCAGAACACAATGTCATTTCCTCTTGGGATGCAGCAGAGGCCTGTCTCCCCGGGACTCCTCTGCTACCGCTCATACTCGCTACCGCTCACACTCCAGCACAGACGTGTCCCTCTGGGGAGCCGAGGTACCTTCTACCAAATCACTGGTAAATGAATGAGGCTTCCTGTTAGCCTCTCGATAAACACTGTCCAGCACCACAGCAGATCTCTCCAAATGGGTCAAAACCTTCCTCAGAGTAGGGGCTGGGTCCTAACTACTAGGCCCAAAGCTGCTAGCAAAAGCAAGACTCACATAGGTACCATGATCAGTTTAGCTGAACTAAGGACGTAAACAGGATGAAAGCCAGTGTGGAAACCTGCCTCTACTGTGAGTGAACGCCTGGCAAGGCTGGAGGGAGGACTCTTTCTCACTGTCACTGCTGTTTTCTGCCATGTTATGAACTAACTAAGTCTCTCTGTGAACTTTCTGCTCTGACTAAGCCTGGCCCCAGTGCTTCCGTTAACCCCTTCTATACATCAAGCTATGGAGTCTGCTGCTCTCCCAGACTAGAATCCCTATCCCTTCCTCTTCTTCGTCCATCTAAATCCTGAGCAACTGGAAATAACTTAAAAAAAAAAAAAGAATTATCTCCTCTAAACACACGCACACACCACATATGCAATATCCTTCTTGAAATACCTTTCCCAACTGCAATGCAAAATGAAGTATTAATATACATGTCAGCATCTTGGTTCAGACTTCAAGTCTCCTAATATGGCATTGTACAAAGAATATTAGGTTCAAATCTAGAACATCTGGCTTCCCTTCCCAGTGCCCCACAGACTGATTGTAGACAGGCTGTTTCTGAGGCCCAGCCTCTCCTCTATGGAAAATGTAAACTATCACTCTGCCCAGTTTACAGAACTTATTCTAAGGAAACAGTCCATGAAACAGCAAGACATCGGAAAGCCTGTTGCCAAAGTAACCAAATGACACCATGGTCTAGCATTCTTGTAGCAGCCCCTTGAGGTCGGGAATTACACCTCAATTGTCATTTCTCACTTTACCCCTGTTCCCAGCCTCCCCTCCCCCCACCTAAAAGGTGCTCACAGGTAGGCATGGACAGGGCCACACTCAACAGTCAAGGACCTCTGAATTTGAGTGTGCCTCGTTGTACCATATCATGGATCTGGAATCTCTTTGTTACCAGCTTCTGGCCACTGGATGGGCTCAAGCAAAAGACTTTCTTTTTCACACACACTGAAGATTCTCTGGCCTCTGAAATAGGTGCCTACTGTGAACCTCTTCGGGTTGTTAGAGGTGTAAGGCTCAGCTTGGCTGGAACATCTCTCTCACCTTCTCTTGATGGGGGGCCAGCAATGTTCACGCAACTCTGATCATCTCTGTGCTTTGGCCTCCCACATCATCCCTTCCCAGGATCTTCGCATGCAAGTCCATGAGGCTCCTAACTACATGCTAAATTCTGTAAGATCTCTGCAAGTGAGATATTCCCAGAGTGCAATTGTGTGATTGGTCTCCTATGCAACCAAGGAACTTTCATATTTTTAGTTTTCTTCCCATACAACCAACACTATTAATAACACCCTGCTTTCTCCTGAGATGATATGGATTAGACCAAATGGAAAGTTACCATGGCTACCACAGTGTTATTTTGGGCATGAGAAATTCACGCTAAGGGAAACAGCATAAGTGGTCAAGCTGGAGCAGCATTTCCGCCTAGTTATCGGGCAATCAATCCCAATTTAATTTTGAAATTCTAATTGCAGCGGAAACTAATTATGAGCAGCACGACCTGAACCCCCCTAATTAAAGTGGGAGTCAATAAAATACCTCTGTGTTATCACTGGGGCAACACTGGCACCATGAGGAAGTAAGTGCAGGCAGATTTCCTTCCCAGGTAACCAGCTAAGCAAAACAAAACGGGGAAACTCATCTGGAGGGTCCAGCTGGAAGCCATAATGAGCGACTAAAAGGTGTGTGAACGGGCCAGAGGCTTTCTTCATGTCATAAAAGCTTCAGCGTAACTGGGTGGGATGGGAAACCTGGGCAGAGAGGAAGTCATTTCTGCTAAGAGGCATCTGCCAGGATTGACCACAGTGGGGAGGTCAAGAATGGATAAACTGAAGGGAGAGACGGTTCAAGTTAGGCCGCTATGTACCCCTGCTGTGCAGGCTTTGGGGACATCAGAGCAGCTCTTCACTGAGACCCAGACAGTCACGAGTTGATTCCTCATATACCAGATGCTGAGCTCATCTGAACTAACAGCAGTTGGCTCGAGGATGGACTTCTATTCGAGGGAGAACTTACTGCCGATCCCTGAAGTGCATGAGTCCCTCTGGGACCTCCCAGTCTATCTTTGACAACTCAGAAATACTGTTAATGGCATGACATCATCTACCCCACTCCAGAACAATCCACATTTAGGTCACCCTGCTGGGCTCTGGGGTAACACGGGAGCTCTGCAGTAAGTCAGGGAGGAACACGTTCAACCCACACCTCGGGGATCTCCTCAACAATTTCTTGACAGAGAGGCACAGCACTACACTTGCAGAGTAGCTGAGAGGTAACTCCCAACACTCAAGAAAGGACGCCTGTGCCCTTCTCATCCTCTGCATACTTTTCTACAGCTGGGTCTTTCTCCCTGTAGTGGGTCACTTTCCCAAGGTTTAGTTCTTGTGCAGCGAGAAAGAAACAGAGTCACAGCCTGACTCAGTCCCTTTGGGAGAGGCAGCTCAGCGTCAGGGTGGCATTCATTCCCTGAGAGCTTTCAGCCTCCAGTTTCCCAGGAATAACTGAGGTCTGCAGTCATTCTGGGCTGACAGGGGTCTTCTCTCAAGGCTGACAAATCTCAAGATTGGTGAAAGCCTGTGCTCAGATTAGTTCTTAGTACATCATGGGCAGGTGACACAGAACACAGACCTTAGTCAAGTCACCCACATTGTCTATTGACATGTTATGCAAAAGCCGTTGGCAATAGTATCTTGTCACAAGGGTTAAAATGCAAGTGGTAAATAGAAACACATTTGTGAACCCTGAAATGTTTTGGAGGCTGGCTGCAATTCAAAAGAAGATACTTTGTGGTTTCTGTCCATTATATTTATATATATATATATATATATATATATATATATATATATATTGCTGGCATATAATGGACCCTGAGGCTAAACAGAGCAAGGTAACTCAGCTGCCTCACACTTATTCTGAACATGGGAAAAGAGACAGAGACAAAGAGAAGGAAGGAAAAAAATGGCTTTGTCATATTTAGTTACTTTGCCATACAGTTTCAACCCAGGGAGCCTGAAAGTGTGTCCAACAACAGAGTTTTGTTCCAAACACAGACAAGGAGACCCCGTTCCCTGGAGCTAGATTTGACTTTCTTGGGGGAAGCCACCAGGGCCTTAGGAAGATCCATCTGACCAAATGGAATTTGCAAAATGCAAACTTCCTCCTCTAGTGCCTCTAGAAACCTAGTGTCTTCAGGAGCCCCGAAAGGATTAGAGATGCGCACATCTCATCTCCAAGCCACACCTACCTTGACTCCAAGGAAAGACTTGCGGTGGTAGAAGCAGCACAGGGCTGCAGAGAGGGCGTGGAACGCGTTGCACTCTTTAGGCATCTTCTTTTCAGTCCCAAACACCACACACCTTCCTTGAAGTTAAAAGGAAGGGGGCACTGGATGGTGGAGCCCCAGTCCTGCGCTGTGCGGCTCCTGTCCACAGCCAGCGGCTAAGGGAGTGAGTTGGCTCCTTCTCCCAGGCCAGTCTGTGACTTTTTCCCTCTGCTGAAGCCAATACGATCCACTCGCTCAATTCTGGCCGGCTTGTGTCCAGCCTGCCATGCACACTGTGCCAGAAATTCTCATGTGACCAGACTTGATGAAATTCTAACCCCTCTTAGAAGAGGCCTTGTACTTTAGCTTTTAGCTGTCCCCTAATTCAGAGGCCAGGCAGAAATCGTTATACCCCCCTCCCCTCTGGGCAGCCTTCCCTTTTCAGGGCTGGAACACACGGCAACAGCAATCTGCTCCTAGTGGCTTTGTTTGCTTCTCACCCCAGCACTTAGGGCGTTTTTAGAAGCAGGGCAAGTTGTACACATCACACCATCCTAGTGTGAGACAGAGGTTCCTTTGAGGAAAGGTGGCCCACGAGTGATCAGGTTGTGGCTTTCCTGGGAGAGTAACCTTAGAAGTTCTAAGAAATCAGGCAGGATTGAGGTCTCCATGCCCACCTCCAGAGCTGTTTACTTTTAATTAGGATGCTCCTGGCAGTGCGTTTGCAGCTGATAACACTGGCACTGTCCTCATTATTAGCAAAGCGCTATTGCCTTTTGGTGTTTAATTAGCAAGTCTGTCAGCAAACACCCTGAAGGGCCTATGCCCTTCCCACCTGGCTGTGTTGGCAGGAGGACCGGGACTTCACTCCTTCTGACTCAGCTGTTTGCTCTCCTCCCCTCATTCCCTTTAAGTCCTCCACTTTAATTACCCATCTTCACCTAATTGCCCACCCTGGCTAATTTCCCTTCAGCACAGAAGCCAGCATTCAACACCATCAAGAAAGGTCTTTCTAGAAGACTTTAGGGAAAGAGGTGTATTGAGCCTCAGAACGGCATGAGGGGCCAGCAGTAGACTCCCTCTTTCATTCCAGCTACAGTGGGTGCTTAGCTCTTCTGCTATGTTTTCTTATTGTTTGTTTTGTTTTAAAATCAAGCCCAGGTTTTGGCCTCATAGCTCTTCCTCTCCTGCCATTCCGTGTATCAGCTTTCAGTTGCTCCAGCCCCTTTCAAGGTGGAATGTGTTCTGAAGTTTCCTAAAACTTCACCCAGGCAGAAACTTGTCATGAGGGAGAAACAGAACCTATTCATCCCAGAAAGGAACAACACCGGATGAGGCATGCGAGAGGTATGAGAAATATCCAGCGGGATTAGCAGCAAATCCTCCGAGGCCTTGGCCTTTGGCCTAGGTCAGAACTGCCTATAAAAATGGGGAATTGTTTGTCCAGTTCCCAGTGAGCAGCTTCTACATTTAATCAGGAAGAATGGAGAGCCACAGGCCTATAACAAAAAAGGCAGAGGCTCTGCCTAGGATATGCCCAGCATGGGCTTGGGAATCAGAGGGCTCTCCAGGGTCAGGAAGAGCCAAGAAAGGTGGCTTCACTTCTTGTACAGGCTTCCCTTCCTTCCTCACACTTGCTCTGTTGGAGATAGGTTTGGCTTGTCCTGAGAGCTCCTAGGTCCTGTAAAGTCTACCTGAACCATCAAATGGTTAGGGGAGCCTCCAACTGACTTCTGAGAGGGCTAAGCTCAGAGTTGATTGGTCAACATTGTCCTTCAGGGTCCATTTCTTGCACCCAAGAGGAAGCACTTTCTATTTGCTATCATTTCTGTCACATGGGTTCAAAGGGTAAGTCTCCAGAGTAACTTCGCTGCGATGACTCATCAGCCAGGCCAAGAGCCACTACGAAGGGGCAGGGTTCGTTGCATTGCCATATTCCCTTGGCAGGAAATGACAAGCCCCTTCAGCTAAAAACCTCTCCAAAGGGGTCCAGAGAAGAAGCATACTCACTCCTGCACAGAAACTCGGTAAGATTAGTCAGTAAAGAGCGTCTGAATTCCAGCCCTCATTGCCAGCTGTGCTAGAAGCAAAAGAGAGTGTATTCTTCACACATGTATATCACTGTGTGTCTATGATGTTGGGGTGGGGCATGTTCACACCATGGTGTGTGTGTGTGCACAGCTCAGAGGACAACTCTGTCCTCTTCTTCCAGCTTTAAGTGGATTCTGGGGATTAAACCCAGGACACCAAGTTTGCATGAAAGTGCCTTTACTGAACCATTTTGCCAGCCTTAGACATACATTCATGAAAGCAAATACTCAAATAACATGCATGTAAATTACATAGAATTACATAGTGCAGTGCTCCAGAGTCATGAAAAACAAAATAATGGCATTCGGGTCACTGCAGCTCACTGCCCTGCCACCTGAGGATTTCCCTATTTAAGCAATGTCTACAAAAATGGCCAAAGTCTGTTCTATCAGGATTTAAGAGTAAGTTAATCTTATTAAGTAACTGTTTCCTGAACACATTTTGCTTTTGTTCCACACACACAAAAAAAAATTCTGAAGCAGCACTAAAAAATAAAAAGAATTTTAATTTTCTTTTAAAATGGCCAAGGAGAGACTAAAATAACGTTTGCAACTAAAGACGATAATTGCTTGAGATTCCAAAGTGCCCTTCACTGCCTGGTTGTCCTTTTAAATGTCTATCCACACTGATCACCTCCCCCACACTCTCTTCACAACGATTCTTCTATTCTACTTCAAAGAAACAGAGGACCAGAATGGTGCATCATTCTGCTAAGAACAAAGGACCACGGACTCCAGCTTTTGACTGTAGTACCCAGTTAACTGATCACATGGAACCCAAAATAAAAGACTTTATAAAGCTGTGTAATTTAACCTGTCATTTGCGTAGCCACACAAAAATGTTTCAACTTGGAGAAGTGGTGATGTCTTGGTAAATGAAGTTTAAAAGCAGACTTAGGGTTCTGTAAACACCATGCCTTTGTGTGGATAGGAAGGGGGCCTCCAATAGAATCCTAACGGAAGGAAGGGACCAGTGGGCAGAACTCTGTGAAAGGTGGTCCCTGGGTGCTCTGAAGAATCCCCTTCAGGCCACCCAAGAGGCTTGTTTCTTTGTACCAAGGGAAACAAACACCTGGTAAGAGACAGAGCCAAGACAGGCAGTCGTGTGGGCTCTTGCAGGAAATCCCCATTCTTCAGATCAAACACTGTCCCTGCCCTGTCCAAAACAGAGGCTTCAGCTGGCAAAGGGACACCCCCCCCTATGCTCCCACCAAACACACAAAAGAGCTGCCCTCAATGCCATAGCCCTACAAACTAACCTGCCCTATACAGTAACCATAGAAACTGGAGCAGCCTTCCAGCCATGTTCAGCAGACACATACTTCCTTTTGGCAGCAGCCACTGGCTCCAAGAAATGAGCAAGTGTGTGCAGAGTCCCCTTTCCCAAAGTGTCAGAGCCACCCCAAGTAGAAGCAGGCTCCCCAGTAAGATAGACATTCTCTCTGATGGGGCATGCTGGGGGGAACCTGGAACCAGCTATCTTTCACTGTTCAGGACATCAGGGGAAATACGACCTGTAACCTCCAACCCTTCCCCACCTCAAAATCAAGACACCTAGCTTACATGGAGCTACTCCGGGTCTCTGTCAAGCTGTCCTATGGTTGGTTCACTGTCTGTGATCAGTTGAACGGAAG
This sequence comes from Lophiomys imhausi, assembly GCA_907164525.1. Taxonomy (NCBI): domain Eukaryota; kingdom Metazoa; phylum Chordata; class Mammalia; order Rodentia; family Muridae; genus Lophiomys; species Lophiomys imhausi. Next base: position 16,452,398 of record CAJQZJ010004763.1, read on the forward strand.
ACACTGTCAGGGCTGCAAGGTCCAGACAATCCCTGCCCAGAGTATCAGAACATCAGTCATCGTGATCAAAATAGTTGAGCTTCTCATGGAGATGGTAAGATTCTGTCTGTCTGTCCGTCTGCCCGTCCCTGTCTCTCTCTCTCTCTCTCTCTCTCTCTCTCTCTCTCTCACCCCACTGAAGTTCTCCCCTCTCACACATACTCGCAATCCTTTCTGGCTTGTGGTTTGTTTTTGGTTTCCACCAAGTCCTAGTGACCTGGCTTTTGGTGAACAAAGGCATCTTTTAATGATCTACAGAATAAGGCCAAAGAAACCAGTTCTCTGCCTCTGGTGTCCCTGAAGAGAGTGAAAGGTAACTTGGCCTTGCAATGTGACACTCTCCACAGTCCCACCGTCCCCTGAGGAGCTGTGAGGAAAATGTCTGTGAAGTGGGAGGAGGGGCAGGCTCATCAGCAGCTCTGCTTCCCGAGATGCCTGGTCTGCACCAGCCTGATTCCGGACACAGTGGTCTCCAACTTCCAGGTGTTCTAAAGTAAGCATGTGAGACGATCACTCTGCTTTCACTTTCAAAATAGTAGTCAGTCAATTATGTGAGACCTTGGACATGTTCTTGTAAAATAGCCTTTGTACTAGATGGCTTCTCCATGCTGTAGGCTGACTGCTCTGAATAGTCAGGCTAGGCTGGGCTAAGCTGGGATGCCTGGAAGGTCAGGTATATTAGTACATTCCTCTTCGTGACAGAAGAGTTTCAGCTTCTGGTCAACTCCTCAGGACCTCACCCTGTCCTAAGTTGAGCAGCATCCATAGGGCAGAAGAAGCTGATGTGATTTCTCACATACACTCTCACACAAAGAGCCACAGGGCCTGATGGAACAGAGCTGGTCTCACGTACCATGGAGAAAGGGTAAGACCGGAGAAGAGGCCAACTTCTCTAAGGCTGTTGAAGATAGTCCAATACATTACCTCTGGGCAAATGAGAGTCAGTCTTTGCTCCGAACAGAAATGCAAGCTGAACTCAGTGGGCCGAGGGCAGGCAATGCTGTTAAGACCTCTGCTGTGCAGGGCCCTCAAGCATCTACTCTGCCCTGGAGGACGCCAGGGCCTCTGGAAGCAGGCTCTCCAGTGTGACAGACACTCAGGACCTTGGGTTGACACATCCCCTGATTCCTCCTCACAGGGGATGAAGGAAGATGGCGGCTAAATGGTCTCTTTCAGGAAACCATATTGATCTGCCCAACACAAAGAGACTAAGTACAGTCTTCACAAATAGATTCCTTTCTGTTGGACACCAGGTCCCTGCCCCTCCCCAGACAACTTTATGATTCTCCCAACAGCTATTAAAATTGCATAACTGAATAATGTGAAGCAATAGGCAGCCCTGAGTTTTCTTTCTTGCTGTATCTTGTATAATTCTACCCCACATATCAATCACTCCAACACAACCACCTATTATTTCCTGGTGTGTCCCTGAGAAATGCTTCATGTCACATGCTTCTGTTTCTATACTGTGGCATTAAGTTAAAATTAAAAGAATGTGCGCACAGGCTGGGGCTGTGACTCAGGTGGCAAAGCAGTTGCTTAGCACAAATGAAGACCCGGATTCCGTGTCCCAGCACTGCATAAACTGGACGTGGTGCTACACTCCTATACTCCCAGCACTTAAGAGGTGAAGCAAGAGGATCAGAAGTTCAAGGTCATCCTTGATATGATGAATTGGAGGCCAGTCTGGTACACACAAGATTCTGTGTCAAACAAAACAACAAAAACAGAAGAAGTAGGAATAATAGGGTAGTACAGTATGTAGCCGTTTCAACTTCTTAGATGGCAGACTCAGGCCATCTGGCAGTCTTGGGCATTTCTTAGCAGAAAGCCATGGGCCATCTTCCCAGGGCAAGAGGCAGATTCATCTGTGAAGCTTGACATGGCATTTCAGGGGGCGCCTATACATCGCCAGTAAACTCTGGGAGTCTAACTCACCCAAGGTGGCTCGGCTGCTGCTTTGCCAGGCTACCTTGCATTCCACAGTCACCATGCAGATATCGCAACCAGAGCAAGGTTTATTTCTGTCATCTCTACTTCCGGGTTTTCTCTTCTGTCCATGTTGCCTTTTGCTTCCCTCCTACTTTCAGTAAGTGTGACACATTCAACAGCTGACAGGCAAAGACTGTAAAAGTGGCACAGAGGCCCCTCTGTGCAGAGGAGCCTTCAGAAGCGCCCCAATCCCCATCAGGAGCAACTGAGCTCTTTCCCACCTTACAGGCACTTCTGCAAATTGGCACCTTCCAAAAGTGAGCTGTGAGACAGACATCCACACACTCCAGACTAGAAAACGCTGTGCCAGCCGGGCGGTGGTGGCGCACGCCTTTAATCCCAGCACTTGGGAGGCAGAGGCAGGCGGATCTTTGTGAGTTCGAGGCCAGCCTGGTCTACAAAGCGAGTCCAGGACAGCCAGAGATATTCAGAGAAACCCTGTCTCGAAAAACCAAAAAAAAAAAAAAAAAAAAAAGAGAACGCTGTGCCAATAACTAGCTGAGTGACTGACTCTGGGAGATTATTTAACCTCTCAAAAACCCAGTCTGCTCCCCAAACGTGCCAGGTGATCATGGGGCATCAAGTGAGATAATGATACAAAGCCTGTCCCCCAACACATGGAAGGGAGTCAGCAAATGGGAGCTTCCTTTCCTCTTTGAAGAAGGGTGCAAAAATCTCCCTCTACTGCCCACTCTCCTCTCAGATGCAGGCTACCAGACCTGGGTCCTCAGAGAGGGTGGACAATGACTCAAGTCACTGTCTGACTGCAGCTGACCCGTCTGAGTTTTCTAAACTGGGAATAAAGAGGAGATGGTCAAGAGTACTTAGCCTCAAAAATATTTTAATCCTCAAGTTTAAAACCTGAAAAATCAAAATTACAGGAAGGGTCTTCAGCACGCTTACTTAGACATCTCAAATAGTCTGCCACGCCTTTGTCATCTGATGCACTGTGTATGGAAACAAACAGGAATCAGATCCACAGCATCTGCTGCCATGCCTGACCCCAGGACCCATCTACTAATTCTCAGCTCTCCTCAGGACACCCCTCTCCAAGCCAATCTGACTAACCACCTACGGATAATTCCCATGGGATCTGGGTGGTACCTCCACCCCTTTTATTGTCCCTGAACCACTCTGGCCACAGGATTAGACTTCAGTCTATGTTCTTCCCTGCAGTCCTGCCAATCTCACTCCTCCAATACCTCCATGCTGGGTGGCTGTTGCCATGACAACAGATCTTTGGCTTCTGCTTAGAGTGTCCTCTCATTTCCCCCTGCTCCCCTCTCTGAGAACCATCTCCCAAATGCTTCATTTCTTCATGCTGATTTGGTCCACATTACTGGATTGTCTAACATCCACTATTCCTAGAGCTGTGCTGGGTCTGGCCCTATGAAGGCTGTGCCCCACCCAGCCCTGCCCAGGCTTTCTTCATATTGCCTGTCCGTAATCCTAAGAAGCTAGTCCCTGCCTCTACCCCTCCCTGCTTAAGCCTACAACATCAGGAATCCACCAGTTACAGAGCACTCCTCCAGTGACATCCCACTCCACAACCACATAAAAAGGCTGCCAAATGCTGAGTGGACCAACTGATCCCTGTATCAAGGAATACAGAGAACAGGCCAGGCAGGCACCAGGTGAGAGCCCACTCATTCCATCCATGACAGAAAACGCTCTCATTAATCCCTTCTCAGTAAATTTTAGCCACCTGAATGAAACACCTCTGTAGGAAAATGGCCTGTTATATCAAAAACATCCTGGGTATTAATGTCTGAATGATACAATGCTAATACTGCCAAAATAGCTCTAAGAATCAGTCTAGATTAGAAGTTCTTAACTTGGGGGTGAAGTATGGCTTCCATGATCCCTACAAACCACTGTGTGGTGATTTGCTCATTGGAGAAATGGGTTACTGCTTATATTCAATTCTCAAACACTTAGGTGACCTAGAATTTCCACTAGTTGTTTCCTTACTTTAAAAAAGTAACTGTTTATTCATTTATTTACTTTGTGTGTGTATATGCATGCATGTGCACACATGCACATGGGAATCTTCTCCTCTCTCCTTATCTCCTTCACCCTGGGGGTCCTGGGGATCACACTTAAGTCATCAGGCTTGGTGGCAGGTGCCTCTTCCTGCTGAGCCATGTCATAGCCTGAGTAGGAAGTGAACAAAATACCCTTAGTGGTCATGAATGTGACTGAGGACACGTAAGACACTTGTCTGGTTCCCATGGACACGGGTTGGCTTGGCAGGGCTGTGACTGGTAAGAGGAGGAGCCAGGCAAGCAGCATTGTGGCCCTTTTTGGCTGTGAAGCAGCTTTTCCACTTGAGTGAAGAGAGAAACCCTTGCCCCCTCTGGTGGAAAGGCCTTATTGTGTGTCATAATAAAGGTGGAATATACACAAGTCTGATCTCAGTGACCCCTTGGCAGCCACACATCTGGGGGCTCATCTATATAGTCGTTGACCTCTTTCTACCTCATTTCCTACTGTGTGAGGTTCCCCAGAGCGGATGTTTCTACAGAGAATTCTACCAGTGTCTCATTTAACACTCCAGGAGACCACATTATTAACGCCATGCTGAGAGCACTGACCAGCAGGTCTTAGGGTGAATAATAAAAGCAAGCCAGAACCTGCTTTATCTGATGTGTTAATAGAAGTCCATCACACCTGACTTCCAGGATGGTCTAATCTGAAGCAAATCCAGAAGGCAGACCTCAGCAGTCCTGCAACACAGGCCAGGGTTCATCTGGAACGGCAGGGATGCTGGACAACATGTAACTGATAGGAAAGTGCAGTGCCTAGACAGAGGGTGCCGACATCAGAATCCAGGACTAGGAGGCAGCAGAACCCCAGGTGTTCCGTGAAGGCCAAGAACATGTCTGCAAACAGAGATAACAACCTTTGCCCTTGATGGAGAAAAGGCCAGCTCCCAAGGCTCTCTTGCAAGAGACCAAATTGATCGGCAGCCAATGTCTTCACTTCCTTGATTGCTACCAAGTACAATGATGTCTTCAGAAGTGACATCTAGAAGGTCAATATTTTCTTTACTTGATGCCTAGGGTGGGGGGACAATGGATTTTTTTTTTGCCAGTGTTCAAAACCGAGTACAATACTCCCAACCCACACCCTGTCCCTGTGCACCTTAAGTGTTCCTTCCCAAATAGGTGGGAGGGCTGGGTGGAGGAAGGGGGAGGTACCAGGGTAAGCAGCAGGAACTGACCTGGATAATTCTCTGGAACACTATGTCTTAGGGTTGGGTCACTTGTGATAACAATGTGGGGATCTTTCCAAGGCCACACGCCAGATAAGGCAATCCACAGTTATCACAAGGTCCCACTTCTTTTTCTGTAATGGTGGCCACCCTGAAACTGAGGCAATGGGTATCCAGCCCATAAATAGATCCAAAGAGAGTGAAACTACAGAAAGCTGTGTACAGGTCTTAAAAAGATAAAAGGGAGAAGTATGAGGGAGGTATTTATGCAAAGTTTAGCAGTCACATGTCAGCACATTATATGTGTATCCCAAGTAGACAAGAGATAATTAGAAAAATATCCTACTATGATCCGAAACATTTATGAGAAAATGGGTAAGGAAGATACAAAGCGGTGGTGTTGGAAATATGATGATCATAACAAATTCAAGGGACTAGTGTAAACGAGGCAGTTTTTAATATGTAATTCTGCAGAAAGGGAGACACAGCGAGAAAGAGCAAGGATAGCCACCACGCTTGAGTTGACATAAGATGGCATTTTTAAAAGTTCCCTGGCTGTGAGAACTTCCTGTTCTTTCTCCCATTTTTTGGCCTGATGAATAAGTTGGGTCTTTAGCCTGCCCATTTTCCTGATGTGGGTTCAGTCATTTAGCAGACTTCCTGTAACCTTCCAACTCTTTTTAGAGTTCTGAGACAAGCAGGTGGCAGCCGCAGAGAGGTGGAGGAGGGTCTGATGCCCCCCTTACCCATGACTGATGAACTCTAAGCACATCTCACAGTGGTTCTTATAGCTCAAAGCTTTACTGGATAGCATGTGTGTTTACCCCTTGAGATGGATGTGAAAACCTGTCAGAATATTGGACACTGAGCTGTCCAAGAGTGGACATATGACCAACCTGAGACCAGTGATTGGGTTTCCCTGGGATTTTTCATACTGGAATTGAGGAAGACGATCCCTTTCTTTTGAATGGGAATCTTTTAAGATCAGAAGGCTAAACTTCCATTGTATGACCCGCGCACAAAGCTGATCTAAGAAAATACAGTTACTGCACTGAGAGAAGTAGACATGGGGGACTAGCATCTTTGGGGGGTGGGGGGTTCCTCCCCAGAAGGAGCAGTGACCTAGACTGTCCAACCCAGGCCCTTCCCGGTAGGAAGTTTAGTACTTTATACCATCTGTTAGGTTTACATGATCGCTTATCATGAGATTCAAACGAGATTAACCCAAACACAGGACTTGCTTGGGAATAAAGATGATGGCATGGCACAATCATTTGTGTCCTTAAAACTTGTTTTCCTAAAATGTTTTCAACAACAATGGAGTCTAGCTTAAGTCCGAGGTGTATGCTAACACACAAAATGCTCGGCTCTGCTGCAGTAATGATATCTGCCACCTCTGAGTCTGAGAAATGCTAAGAAGCAGCCTACACCAACTGCACTAAACCGCGTGTATCATCTTCCCGGTTAATAACAAGGCTCTGCATGATGCGTCAGCAACAGGTGGAAATGCGCGATCTTCTTCGGGGACTTACATGGAAGAGCTGAGTTGGCCTGAGTTTTCCGGGATAAAGAAGACATGTTTCGCCTTTAGGGGTAAGGTAAGGAGATTCTCGGAGCTGGGATGCTCTGAGGACAGGAGTGACCTCTGCTCTTCACACAGCACCCTCCCCGGCCAGGGGAAACTACGAATCAACATCTTGCAGCATTCCCCCAGGCAGGCACTGGCACCATCTACTATCTTAAATGTCTTGAGGACATTTCTTAAAGACTCTTTGGTTATTTGCAAAACCACAGGACCAGATTTGGAGGTACTGGAAAGCCATTTCCTTCCAGAAGCCAGGAGTCCCTCTGGCGGTCAGACCTCAGAGGAAAACTTAAGATTTTAAATATACACCATCTCCACACACACACACTCAAATAGTCCTCAGATTTGTTCTGTAGCCAGGCTTTAGGTGGACGATCTAGAAGATTTGGAAGCCCTGGCTGTCAATCAACATGGCCCTTTGGGGAATTCCTTCTTCCACTGTTGTCACTTCCCTACTCCCAGTGAGGAGCTCCAGCTTCCATTCTGCCATCCAGATCCAGCTGTTAGAATGACTGACGTGCTTAGAGACCAGGTCTTATTCATGGCCACCACAATGTCCAGAACTTCTGAATATAGTAGGTTCCCAGGAAGCATTGAGACCGTGTGGAGAGTCTCAACCTGCTGCTCACAGCACCTGAGAAGAAGCATGCTTATGGGAGTTGTACACGTGTACTTCTAGGGACGTGGTTTTTGTTCATCTTAGACATAGAAAAATAACCCTACCCTCTGCTCCCCAAACAGTTACCCACACAGGCGTGAGGAATGACATGTCACGATCATGTCCAACACCACCCCACACACACATACACACATATACACGAGGCACCCTTGCCATCCTCTGTTTGGATTAAGACTTGTAACAGTGTTAGTTGTCAACTTAACATAATCTAAAATCATCTGGGAAGAAAGTCTTAATGAGGTGTGGCTGTATCGGGCTATTCTCAGGGCATATCTGTGGAGGATTCTCTCTTTTGAAGTTTTATTTTATGTGTATGAGTGTTCTGCCTGCACGTATGTATATGTGCCACACGCATGTAGTGCTCACGGCGATCGGAAGATGGTGTAGGATCCCCTGGAACTGAAGCTGTTGTGAGCTGCCATGTGAGTGCCGGGAACTGAACCTGGGTTCTCTGCCAAGGGCAGCAAGCACTCTGAATAGCTGAGCCATTTTCTCCATCCCTCTTGGGGATTGTCTTAATTAAATTAATTGAGGTGGAAGGTCCAGTCCATTGTGGACAGTACAACTCTACAGAGTAGAGAGAAGTCAGGCGGTGGATGGGTATGTCTTTAATCCCAGCACTCAGGCAGGTGGATCTCTGTTGAGTTCAAGGCCAGGCTGGTCTACAAATGGAGTTCCTGGACAGCCAGTACTGTTATACAGAGAAATCCTGTCTCGAAGAAAAAAAAATAAAAAGAGTAGAGAGAAAGTGAGCATGTGTGCATTTATCTCTCTCTCTCCTTGGATATGTTATGATCAGCTGCCTCGAGTTCTTGCCTTGATTTCCTGAGAATGGCAGACTATCAACTGGACCTGCAAGGAAAATAAAACCTTTCTCTCCTAAGCTGCTTTTAGTTGGGGTGTTTTCGTACAACAGCAGAAATGAAACTACGGTGGAACTGTTCTCACTTCAACCTAAATAATCATCTTGCTCCTTTAGTGGGCAAAGAACCTGGGACTCCAAACTGGGAGGAGTTGAGGCAGAACAAATCAATCCCCAACTCACACCATCTTGGGTCTGCTCAGGTCCAGGCTTCTTCTATAAAGACCATGAGTACACAGAACAGAGGAGAGTCCATGCAGGATGGGTCCAGCCAAGCACACACAGCCTCTGCTAACACAGCCACCTGGGCCTGGGAAAAACCAGAGTCCAGCTGGAGCCTGGGGGCACAGGAAGCGGGCCATCAGCCCCGTCCCTTCTTCTGCACAGAACACTCTTTGGAGAGGGTGAATGGAGGCTTTATGCAGTAAGTTCTCATCCACAATCTAATAAATATGTGGACTGGCCTCTCGGACCAGGTTCCTGCAGCCTGGACACTGAGGTCATTCAAGAAACAATTAGATGCCATCTGGAGAGAGCTGGGAAATTGCCCCAGAGGGCCAAACAGTGTGTTCTCATTCCCAGGGTCTGACACATCCTTATCTCATTCACAGAGAGGAGGGGATGGAGGCTGGCCAGCTCATCTACGCTGAGAGCACAGAGTGAGCAAGCGCTCGCTCGGGCAGCTGATAAAAACCCGAGGATCAGGAGAACATGCGTGTATTTCCAGCTTGCCCCAAGTAAAGCCATCCCCCTAAGTGAATTTATCCCTTGTCTGCACTTTCGCTCCAAGCACGGCATCCTTGGCCTCAACTAAATTTGGGGTTTCACAACTTTAATATAAAGTAATTACAGAACAGCAACTGTTTCTGGCCCAGCTCTTTACAGCACACAGTGATTAATGACTCAGTGGTGTTCAAGAGTCAGTACTTATTCAGGGTACACAGCTCACCCCATTGTAAGGAACAAACCCATGGCTGAGAGCTCTTATTCTATTATACATCTCCAATCTTTTTTCTTATTTTTAAATGAAAATTTAATGGTTTCTCCGTATTATAAATGCAACTGTTAGTTAAGGCTGAGATGGGGGGAAGGCACGCACACTGGACTTAGATAAATAAAAAAAGGCTATTTGTATTCTTAGTATCCCCTAGTCCACGGCCCAAGAGAACAAATCTTCTTCTCATGACCCCACTGAGCTCTCCTTCGCCTGTTACGCTGGTCAACAGCCACACTGATGGAGCAAAAGCTACGCTGAGTGAAACTCAAGTCCCCTAAGAGGATGCAAGGCAGAGGCACCAGCTACACTGGTCCTGTCTCCACTCCTGACCGTCCCAGGCCCACAGCATGTAGGAAAGCATGCGGTTCCAACCTAAGATGACACTGTGAGAAAGACTCTCTTTATTGAGACCTGGCTCAGAGTATATGGGCACAGTGGCTGCCTGGAACATACATGCCTGCAGCCTGCTTCTCTGCCGAAGAGCTGCTCTACCAGACCATCTAACAAACTACGGTTATTCTCTGAGTGTTTAATTGGAAGACATCTTGTGGAGGGTGGGGGGCACAGGGGGATGAACAAAGTGTTCTCTTTCTTCAAAGAAAAGAATAGCACGTGCTACCAAAGCAGACATGTGAACTGCCAAGCGAACACTGGGATTTCGAAGAACTTGTCGTCCCCACCAAGAAGTTCATAGCTTATCCACTTGCTAACAACTTTTAGAACTTGTCGTCCCCACCAAGAAGTTCATAGCTTATCCACTTGCTAATGACTTTTAGAACTTGTCGTCCCCACCAAGAAGTTCATAGCTTATCCGCTTGCTAACGACTTTTCTGGGAAGATTAGTGATGATTGTGAGCTAATGAATTTTGACTGGGTATAAAGAGATATGTGAACGTCTGGAAGATCTATCTAACTCCATGAACCAATATTCTTCAATTGTCCAGCACATGACAGCTCCACTCACTCAAACTGCAAGATAGAAGAATGGATCTTAAAGAAACAGGGTAGTAGAAGGAAGAGCTCACTGGTGAGGCTTCAGGGTCTGGCTACAGTTGTCTTCCCAGGTGAGGCGACCTCCAAGGTCTAGATTAGCATCAGAGGATATCTGTAATTATCCTAAACAGTTACTTACTAAGGTTCCTCTGCTCTTTTGAACCACATACCTATGTGAGGCTGGGTTTCTTCAACATCCAACCAACATGATCTAATAAACTGAAAGCCGAAAGCAAATACAAAGAGAAGCTGTGCCCTATCAGGCCAGACACTAAAGACATTTGCAAAACATAAAACAAAGCCATTCTTACCACTAAACGACTCTTTTTTTTCCATAAAAATATGCACTTTATCTTTATGCATACTAAGCTTATTGTTCAGTTAAAATGAATACACTAAGTAAACATAAGATGTCATTAAATAAAATAAAAAACATTTAAAAATTCTCCTGTGGTTGGCTGGGGAGACTGACACAGAGGCTAACTCCAGAACCCATGTAAAAGCTGGGTATACACGGCAGCCTGCCGAGAGAGGGGATCCCTGGAGTAAGTTGGCTAACCAGACTAGCCAAAGGGGCTCACCAAGAGACCCTGCATATAAGGTGAAGGGAAGTCTAGGAAGACATTCAACATTTACTTTGAGCCTTCACAAGTGTGAGCATGTGTGCGCGCGTGTGCACACACACAAACACACACACACACACACACGGACATGGACACAAATCAGCAGAGACATGTGTACCCTACACATGTGGACATGCATGTAGATCTCACACACACATAGGCAAATAATCTCCATTTTAATTTCCAACACAATGAATATAAACAGTTATAATTCATATAACTAAAGGAATTTTTTAAGGGTTCCAAACATTTTTAACAATGTGAAAAGGTTTTGACACCAAAATTTAAGAATTTTGCTCATATATTTATACTGTTCGTTTTAGGTAATTTAGATCAACTTATAAGTTTTCAGTGTATTTATAGAGTGGACTATGGTATAAAAAAGAATGTTTTAGCTAGGCGCACGCCTTTAATGCCAGAGGTTGGGAGGCAGAGGCAGGGAGAGTTCTGTGAGTTCAAGGCCAGCCTGGTCTACAGAGTGAGTTCCAGGACAGTCTACACAGAGAAACTAAACCACACCCAAGAGGGAGGGGAAAGTGTTTTAATTTTTTTTTTTTTTTTTTTTTGGTTTTTCGAGACAGGGTTTCTCTGTTTAACAGCTCTGGCTGTCCTGGACTCGCTTTGTAGACCAGGCTGGCCTCGAACTCGCAAAGATCCGCCTACCTCTGCCTCCCAAGTGCTGGGATTAAAGGCGTGCGCCACCACCGCCCGGCTGTGTTTTAATTTTTAAAGGTAAGTATTATAAAACGCTACTAGAGAAAATACATAAACTGAGAGAAATGTGCAAAGCAAAAAGCAAAACAAACAAAACCAGAAAAATCCCTTTAATTGCCAGGAGAATTTATTTTGACCCATATGTTACCTAAACTTAGCCATTCTGCCCTTGGTTTTCTGTCTTTGTTTTTTAAAAAATGAATTCTTATTTATGGGTATGTGTGACTGGGGGGGGGGGTTATCCATGGAGGCCAGAAGAGGGCATCCGAAGAAGTGCACATCCAGGCAACTGTGAGCTGTCTGATATAAATTCAGTGAACAGAACCCAGGTCCTCTGGGAGAGCAACAAGTGCTCTTGGTCACTGGTCCACATTCTCCAGCCCCTGGGTTTTTATCTTACCAGAAATTCTCAGGAAAATATACCCCAGTTCTCCTCAATTGCTGACAATACTACTCTTCCAGGATTGCTCTGGAGCGCCCTGGAGCGCCATTTCCTGATGGGTTGGATATGAGGTGGGAGGAGAATCCCACCTCATATCCAACCCATCAGGAAATCGAGCTGTACTTTCCTATTGCTCATCTAGTTCCCCTTCTTCCCTCCTTCTCCTGCTGTCTGCCAGGTCCAAACTCTCATCCCCTGTCACCTGAACACTCGCATGGCCTCCCAGCTGTCCTCCTTCTCTTCGCCCTTTCTTTCCCTTTCTGTCCACTAGCAACAAGGAATCCAAAGTGAACTTCAGACAACTCCCAGTCTCATTCTGTACAAATTCTAGTCCTTCCTCTGACACGCAGGCCCCTGCCCATTTGCCTTCATCACTCTCTCCTGTCAGTGGCTGGACTCCAATAACAGACTACCCCACTGCTCTCCGCAGCCCCGATGGCCTCCCTACTGTTCCTCTACAGCAGAGGGATGCTCTAACTCCACAGCAATCCTCACTACTTTATTGTACCCTTTGACCTCCACTGTCTGGCCTTTCCACCTTAAAGGTACGTCCTCTGCCCGGGTCCTTTACCCTAACACATCTGCCAGCTCCCTTCTCTGATGAGCCTTTACCCCCTCATACAAAACATACTCTAACACAACTGACTTGGTTGCCTTTCTTACTGTCAGCCCCGTCTTGGCACCTGCAGAATAGAAGGTCCAGGACTCTGTTCAGTGTTGCATCCTCAGCCCTTAGCAAGGTGACCTGCGGCATTAGATAACACACTCCATGAAATGGCTGTGTACTAACTGCAGAGATGTTCTAAACAAGAGGTAACTGGAAAAGTCCAAATGGCATCAGGACACTTTCTTATAAAGAAATTCAGATTGGGTATCTGTTATCTGAAATACCTGAGTGTTTTAGATTTAACGAAAAAATATCTGTACACACACAAGTACATAGGGAGAGAAAGAAAAAGAGATAGAGATCTTGGCAGTGGATCAAAGTCTAAACATGAAGTTAATGCTCCAAATATACTTTATATGCACGGACTGGAGATAATTTATTCAATATTTCAATAATTTTGTTCACCAAACAAAGTTGCATGGCATGGAAGCTCCTAGTTGTGGCTTCAAGTTGATGCTCAAAAAAAGGTACAGGTTGCGGAGCATGCTGGACTTCCGAGATTCAGATTCTGAACACACACTTACCTGTGCCAAAAGGAGATGGGCTCATGTATTTAACACAGCGTGATGCAAAACCAAAAAAGCAAGTCACAAACAATTATTTTATGATACTTTATTTTGACAATAAATAAAGTTCCTTTCTGTATGAGCATCTTTTCAGAATTTCCCAAGAAAACTGTTCTCCTCAGCTTTCCTCACTCAAGGAATATGAGGATAACCATGGCCTTCCTGAGCTTCTGCTACTCCTGCTTCAGCCAGCGGAGCACACACTGTCCGCAAGGGTGGAATATTCCCTATCAGTCTTCAAAGTAAAAACAACTGCTTTCTGCCTCGCTAAGACAAGCATCCTGGGCTGGAGAGATGGCTCAGCGGTTAAGAGCACTGGCTGCTCTTCCAGAGGTCATGAGTTCAATTCCCAGCAACCACATGGTGGCTCACAACCATCCATAATGAAATCTGGTGCCCTCTTCTGGCCTGCAGATATACCTGCAGACAGAACACTGTATACATAATAAATAAATCTTTAAAAAAAAAAAAAAAAAGACAAGCATCCTTCCTGAAAAATTGACAGTTTTATCAGTTGTCAGATCCCAATGTAACTACAAGTCCTTCCAAGGAAACTTCAATGTGGCTAAAACTTCAGGCCAAATCCAACTGTCTCCACCCAAACAATGTCAGACAATACTCTAATTACAAAAGGCCTTTATAACTTCGCACTGCCTTGCACGAAGCCAACGAGCACCCCTTGCTTCTTTATGCATTCTAAACACAGTCCTTCTTTTTGAAGTTGAACCATAACGTGCCATGTTGTTACATTTCATGTTAAAAGCTCCCACAATATGTAGAAACAGCTGTAGCCAATGCTGAACATGTTACATTTCATGTTAAAAGCTCCCACAATATGTAGAAACAGCTGTAGCCAATGCTGAACTGTTATGACATGTTACTGACCACTAGAGGGCAGAGTTTAATAACAAACAACTCCAGGACTAAAATCCTGGCCTTGGAATGCATCTAAGGGCTAAGGTATCGGGAGAATAAGATCTCCTAAGTAGCTAGGTCTAAGCCAAAGAAGATGTCAGAACTACATCCCTAAAAATTTAGAGATTTACAGCTCTAAAATTTTAGGACACTTCTTCCTAAATGTGTGAGTATTTAGGGCAACAAAAAGTGAGCCCAGTTTTCATCTTGAATAGCAGCTTAGCAAGAGAAGGCAGACCATGGTTACATTTTGGAACCTCCCAAGGATCTTGAAATAAACATGCTCAAGAAATTCTGGAAAATTCTTATAGACATAAGTCTTATTTGCATTGGGAACACAAAGGTATTTGGAATGTTGGGCTTAGGGTCACACACCAGTAATCCCAGCATGTGAGAAAGCGGATACTGGATTCAGGTAGCCTGCGCTACATGGTAAGACCCCATTTCAATCCTCATTTAGACACGCCTTGTATCCATCCATTTTCATGTCATTCAGGCACCAAATATTTGTTAAAAGAACAAGCAGAGTACCCCGGCTTCAGAGCTGTTGTTTAAAGTCCACGACACTGGGGAAGAAGTACTCACATAGTAACCCTGGGAGTTGCTTGCAGGAGTTGGGGAAGGTCCGAGGCTACCTTGAATTCATAGATTTTATACTAAGAAGTTTACATATATTAACTCAACCCTCAGATTCCTCCATTTACTGTCGAGGAAAGCAGACTCCTGAGAGTTTCGGCAAATGCCCAGGGAAAGGCTAGGATGAACCGGTTCTGCCTATGTACTTGCTTATCAGCACAGCTGTGACCAATAAGCACAAATTCTGTGGCTTTAAAATAAAGCTGGGTCATAAAGTGTGCATGTTTGCAACACCAACACTCAGGAGCTGAAGGGGGAAGATCTCTGCAAGTTCGAGGCCAGCCTCAGCCACATACCGAGTTCAAAGCCAGCCTTGGGCGCACAGCAAAACCCTGCTTCAAAAAAAGTATTCTTTCAAAGTTTCTAGATATCAAGGCTACACACCCTGCCTAAAGCTCAGAGGAAACACAAGAGCAGTGCTTGCTCAAAGAGCAGTTGGGCTCTTCACTGAAGCCTGCCTTCCCACCTTCTTTGTACCCACCGGGAAGAGCCCAAACAAACGCAGTCCCTCACTACCACGAAGTGTATGGTCCCACATTTGGGACGGTCATGGGGGTCAGCAAATCCCAAGTACAGTGGTGGAGCCCCACCCTGGGAAAGCTATCTTCTTGCCTAGCCGATACCAGGTGTTTAAGTACTCCACCGTATTTTTGAGACTGGGTCCCTCACTGAACCCAGAGCTCACTGATTTGACTCAGCTGGCCGGCCAGTGAGCTCCAAGGACCAGTCTGTCTCTGCATCCCCAATGCTGAGATTACAGGCGTGGACCCATTTTAAGTGGCTACTCGGGATACAAACTCAGGTCTTGTGTCATGAACTCTTTACTGACTGAACCATCTCTCCAGCCTGTACAGCGTCATCTTAATTTAGTCAGCTGATCTCCAAAAAGACGCTATAAGGTTTCACTCAAAAATAATGAGGTTAGAATTTCAATTTTTCTTTTCTGGAGGATCTTCTCCTGACTTGGTTATATCTGCAAAACCTTCCACAGTTCTGCTTCTTGCTTCCCCATCAGTCTTTTAGTGACATCTCCACCTTTCAGTGTCTAGTCAGTAGTTCTCAACCTGTGGGTCGAGATGCCTATGAATTTTTTTCACAGATGTCGCACGTCAGATATTCTTCATAACAGATATTTACATTACGATTTATAACAGTAGCAAAATTACAGTTATGAAGTAGCAATGAAAACAATTTTGTGGTTGGGGGTTACCACAACATGAGGAAGTGTATTAAGGGGTCACAGCATTAGGAAGGTTGAGACCACTACCAGGGAGGGCTTTGTCTCCGGTTCAAGGCTGAAGTTTGTAACATTGGACTATAAATTCCCCAGGAATCCACATTTGCTTTATTCTGTTCACCGGTCAGACTGGACCCTCGGGCTGCCCTGGCAGAGGAGTGTCTGTCCTGTGGAATCCTCTAGAGCAGCTCCAGTCACAGCAGTCAGGCCTCAAACACAGGCCTAGGATGTCCCCACACACCTCTCTGTCCAGACAGGGCTGAGCAGAGCAGCAAAGCGATTCTCCTCGAAGCCAGTGTGTCTAACCCACAAGATGCATCCAAATGCTTCAGGCTGTTGCAATGGTCTTGCATTTGTGAGCTCACGGGCCTTGCACAAGGACTCGAAGCTAAGTCATGAGGCAAGATAAGGATGATGTCAGGGATGTGAAGTTCCCCAGTGGTAATGTCAGTGTGAGCTGACAGAATTTTGGAAGCCTGTTGGAAGCCTGCCATACATTGGGGGTGGGGGGGCAGAGAAGAAAGAGAGGAGTAGGCAGTGTAAGGTAGGGGTCAGCACACCTCCCAGTGAAGCACTCTGCTAGGCTATGTGGCCACCCCAGGACAGCACAAAAGCAGTCACAGGTAATATACAGTACAGGTCTGGCTGGGCCCAAATAAAATTTTATAAGTACATGCTGAAATGTGAATTTTGTCTCTCTTTTTTTTTTTTTGACCATTTTTTTTAATCAAGAAAAAAAGAAACCTTTAAACCATAAAGTCCATTTTTAGCCATAAAAAAACAGGGGGTGCCCTAATGCATCTTGATGATCCGAGGTGGGTTGATATATGGGGGTCTCCCCTATCCAAGGAGAAGGAGATGAGGGAGAAGGTAAAGAGATCGGGATGTAACTTGAATAAATAATTTTTTTTTTTTAAAGAGAGAAAAACAGGGTCGGCCAGACTTGGCCTTCAGTGGGAGTTTCCTCACCCTTTGCTTTAAAAATATCCTCAAATGCTTTTGGGTTGATTTATCATGGTGCTAACAAGGTTTCTATGTGGGGCTCCCCTTCCTGATCAAAAAGCTGACTGGCTTCTGGCAAGATCCCAGGCCCTCATGTGACCTTGAACTGCCCCCAGCTTCCTCTCCCTCACCTGCTCCATGGCTGCTGATTCTCCCACTGCCCCCACGCCGGCGTCACCTGGCCTTCCCATGCGCTCTGCCACTCTCTTGGGTAAACACACTTCAAGCCACTCCCCTCTCACCTGGCCCCTCCTGACTGACACTGTGAATACCTAATAGAGACTCAGAAAACTTCTGGAGAAATAAGCCTCCACCCACGCTGAAAACGAATCTCTAAGGGCACTGTGTCCATCTGCTGGGAGGTCCTGTCCTTACCAAAGTAGCTCATCTCAAACTGGAAACTTGCCCTCCTGGGGTGGCAGTCCCCAGAGGCTAAAAGAGGAGAGATTCACTTCCGTTTAAATGCCAGGCTTATTAAGTCTAATTTGCATCCAGCTAAGTGTCACCCTTTTTGGAACACTCCTGTGAGCTTTGACACATGACCAGTTCCGTAATTATCTCTACAATCAAAGGCTTTCCCCCGTCGTTTCCCCAAAGTTGTCTTTTAAAGATGCCCCCACTTACCCCTTTTCAATTATACTCGTTTTCTGCCACTGCGGATGTGATTCTAGCAGGGTAGACTTTGAAACGTTAAAAAAAAAAAAAGTTACTTCAATTATACACAACTATGTGTCTGTGTGGGGGGGTTTGTGTGTGTGAGCCAGGTGCCCTTGGCAGGCCAAATGTGTCAGATCTGCTGAAACTGGAGTTATAGGTTGGTTGTGAACTACCCAACATGGGTGCTGGGACTAGAGGGCTCCTACAAGAGCTGTACATGCCCTTAATTACTGAGCCATATCTTCAGCCCTGCCAGCAGCTTTTTGAGACTGAACTTTTTTTTTTTTTTTGAAGCATACTGAACTTTCAATGCACTAATGGTTTTGTGCATCCATTTCTTTCTCTAGCTGAAGAACATACCATTGTGTGGGTCTCCATACTTTGTTCAGAACTGAAACAGACATTTGGGCTGTTTCCAATTTTTGTCAATGTGAATAATATCAAATAATGTCATGTATAAGCATTTATACAGGGACTTTCATATGGACGTTTTGTAATACATTTTTACTTTCTTTCTTTTTTTTTTTTTAAAGTGGCCATATTTCTGAAAACCCAAAGGATAAGATTCTGCTGGGTGAGGGACTGTTTTCCACCCTATTCATCTGACATTCTACCGGGCTGCTGCAATTTTCTAAACTGTAGCAACACTGAACTTCCTAAGAATAGCGACTGAGCATGCGTTGGGGGCAGAGTGGGCGAAGCTGACCGACCGTGGGCCTGGAGTTAGCCTGGACCGGATCACATTAGCTGGTACCCGTTTGAGCTGGTCCCACGGGAGGGGGCACAGCTCGGGCTCTGAGGATGCACGCTCAGGCAAAAACCTGCAGAGCCAGCCAATTTGGCCATTATCTGGTTCGGATAACTCGCTAAAAACCTCACGGAATGTACAGCGTGCCATTGTCTCTGTAAGTCCCTTTCATGACTTTGTAAGCTGGCTAATTCAGAGCAGACTCGCCTGCTTTCCTGCTGGAAGAAAAGACTTCCCTCAAAGACGGCTACTTAGCCGTGGCCATGGCTGCAGCCATGTTGAGCACAAAAGGGGAGTTGAGGCCCCGCTGCCCCCTTTTCTACCAAGCCCTCCCACAGCCAGGCTGCTTATTCTTGGTGCTGGAATTCGCATAATTATTTCTCTTTTCAGCTGTTGGGTGACCTAAGGTATCCCAAGCAGACCGCGGGAAATGGCCTCTCTAAGGCCACAGCCTTTGGCGGACTAAGGTCTATAGACTTAGAAGACCCTCTGGGAATGGGTATTAACTCCACAAAGGATGGCTTTGGAAGCCTCTCGGGACACCCCTGGGCTCCTGAGGAAGAAGTGGAAGGGCTCTGGTCCCCATTCAGCACAATAGCTCCAGTGTTGTGACATTTCTTCTAATCTGCAGAGCAGGCGTGGAGACGGCAAGTTTTATTAAAGCTCACAAGTGGGCAACAGGAATCTACCACCGCTGCCGACTAGGAGCCCAGCTGGGAACAAAGGCTGCATCCCATCCTGACACTTCCTCATGTGGTCCCTGGAGAGCTGGCCTTTGTCCACTGGCCACACTGTGCTGCCCACAGCCTGCTCACTGGATGACACGTCCCTCTTCACCTCTAACTTAGAAGTGCAGGTAACCCAGACTTTCTGTTCCATCACACTTTCTGATTTATCTGTCTTAAAAGTAATTTATTCAACGATAGAAGATCTATAATAAATATTTTTTTCTAGAAGAAAATCACCTAGCCTTGCCCTTTCCAATCACATCCTCCTCAACCTTAAAACCTGACCAGAAAATGGATGTCACTAAAGTAGCAGTGGACCATTTGTGTGAAGAAGCTAAAGAGAACTTTCAGCATAAAGGAAGATGAGCTTGCATCTAAGGCTCAGGGAACATCTTGGAAGAGGGGGTGGAAAGATTGCTAGGAGCCAGAGGACCAGGATGGGAAGTCTGCTATAAGACTGTGTCTCCTAGAAATTACAAGAATGCTTACCCAAGATAATTCCATGATATAGCTGCCTAAATAAGACCTGAGTGATGGTGACTAACAGAAACACTAATGAGGAAGGAAAAAATCTCAGGGGTCCCATGTCTAGACACAGATCTACAGGCAACTAATGACCACTGAAAGAGGGAGATTAAGCCTCTCCTAGGGATGACCACTTTGTACTTGATAACCAATTAGGGTGGTCATCCCTGAAACCATCAACACACAAGCCATGCTAAACAACCCCAGCAGGCTGTATTTATATATTTGTGCATATGTGTGTGTTTTACAATAATAATCAAAAGAGGCCATCAGTTTGAAAGGCAGTTGGTGCAGGGATGGAAGAGGTTGGAAAGAGACTAGGGAAGGAGGTGATGTAATTATATATTACTTAAATTTTTATTTATAAAAAGGAAGATACACTTTAAAAAACAAAGAAAAGAAACAGGAAGTAATACAGCCTATGGAATTTGGTGTGAGGAGGTGGGACAGCTGCTGAAGCATAGCAAAGCAGACCCAGGAAAACAGGGCAAAGGACGGCAAAAGAGTGAAGGAAAAAGTAAGTTTACGAAGGGATTCCGAAAATGAAATTTAGGGCTGGCTACTGAGAGGGCTCAGCAGCAAAGATGACTGCTACCAAGCCCGATGGCCTGAGTTCGATTCCCCAGGACCCACGTAAAGGTGGAAGGTGGGAACTGACTTTTGCAACCAATCCTGATTTCCACGTATGTATGTTCACACACAAAATAAATTAATGGAATACAAATCATCTAGGCCTGGCAGAAGTGTTTTTCTTAAGTGCAACATAATGGATTATAGAGCAAATGTATGTGTAAATCTCCAGTCTTCAGAAGGAACAGAGCCAGTAGGGGACCACTATCCATCATGTCCTTGGTTAGGACCAAGGACTGAGATGCAATTTGGAATGCTTCTCGTGGTCAATGTGGCAATTTTATAATCAAGAGTGCTGTCAAAGCTGGCAGGAGGTGGCACACATCTGTAATATAGGCTCTCAGGAGGCTGAGGCAAGAGAGTTACAAATTTCAAGCTAGCCAGCCTGGGCTACATAGCAAGTTTGTGGCAAGCATTAGTTAGTTACATAATCTGTCTCAAACAACAATGACAAACCACAGTGACAATGTAAGACCTCCTACCACTTGCTTAAAAAAAAAAAATGCCTTTCTGCCTGGTCTCTCATAGACATAGAGATCCCTAAAATGTTTAAACTGGAAAAACAGCCGGGCGGTGGTGGCGCACGCCTTTAATCCCAGCACTTGGGAGGCAGAGGCAGGCGGATCTTTGCGAGTTCAAGGCCAGCCTGGTCTACAAAGCGATTCCAGGACAGCCAGAGCTGTTAAACAGAGAAACCCTGTCTCGAAAAACCAAAAATAAATAAATAAATAAATAAAGTGGAAAAACAAAAACCCTTCCCAAAGATCTCATTTATGGAAAAGATGGAACCCATAGAGAAAGTGGTAAGTTCAAGGTCACACTATTAATTAAAACCTGAGTGTGAACTAAACTCCCCTTGGTAGCGGAGAGCCAAGGGATATATAACTCAGCTTCTACTGGAAAGACAACACACTGAACTATTACTAATGGCTTTATCATCACTAACAAATTTGATCACATTTTCTAAGCAATCACGTGACATGTCTAAGGAACTGGACACAGAGTAAATATGCCTTGATGGGATTAGGCATGTGACAAGACCAGGCAGGAAGGAGGTAGGCACAAAACTCTACCACAGCTATGCCCAGGGCTACTACCTCTAAAAGCTGTTTACTTCTTTTAAAAAAAGGTTTTATCTAGCATCAGGTATGCCAGAGACGCAGAGGAAAATTCCAAAGCTATGCAGTACTAACCAAGTCAGTAACTACAAGGTAGGCAGCAGGAAAGGTGGGGCCAGCGAGATGTCTGCATTCCAATCTCCTTGAGATGTCCTTAGAAGCAGTTCTATCTGACTACAGAAAATGCTCTGTGATTACATGAAACAGCTAAAGTACGACCTTCAAGGCGACTGCTTTCTGAGTTATTATAGGAGAAAAAAAAATGTTAGGGGAAAAAGAAGAAAATCAAACGCAACACTTTCCAGTGCCAGATGAAAGACAAAATCAGTAAGGAAGGAGATGCCATCCCCACCCCCATAGGGTCGGGGGCTACTTCAGATCTGTTATTTATTTTCTTGTCCCATCCACACATCAAATGTACCCTCTAGGGTCTAGGTAGGAGGCCCAGCAGGAACCCCAACAACCATCCTGGGGTGGCTCAGCCTGGTGAATTTCCTTCCATTCCATATGCAAAGAACTTAGGTAACTAAGTTAGGGGAAAGGTTCCCTTTCGTGGCATATTAATGTGCTGTAAATACAAACCCTCAGGTGTGCAAAGGACACAGAACTCAAACTTGGCAGAGCCAAAGTCTAGATTCTCTCTCCCCCAGCCCTGTCTTTCCCGACACTGTAGACCAGACACCAGCTATGGGGACAGCCTCAGTACCTTGTCTCCCTAGGGTGGAGGAGGCAGAGGGCAGCTTCACGACGGGGAAGCCAGGGAGACTCTCTGTCTTGCCACAGTGGATGCTTCTTTTCTGATGCAGCTTGGCTACTGAGAAGACCGCTTCTGTTATAGTAGGGTGACTTCAAGCCCTTGAACATCTGATCCCTCCACTCTTGTTCATTAGGCCAATGGTGACCCTGTCAGAAAAGTCCCACATGCTTAATGCAGGATTTCTCTTTTCTTGATGCCTGAAAGGCACTGAACGCACCCAGAGATTGTAGGGAAGAAACAGCTCAAGGTCTTGGGGCCAAACAGCAAGCTCCTTTTAGCCACACCGCTCATCTGTCCCATCTCTCTTCAGCTGCCATCTCCTCACAGGTACCAGTTACCCAGACTCAGGTCTTTCTGATGCCTTTTGCCTGGCTCTGAGGGCAGTTCCGTCAGTCTTGCTAGGGGAAGGCAGGGAAAGCCAGGATAAACGGAGGAGCCAGCTTCTTGGTCTACACAGTTCAACTCACCAAGATTAACATTCATGAATGAGTTGCAATAACTCAATGCAATGCAATACAATAATACAATAGTCTTTCCCTTCTCCTCAGGACTGTATGCGAAGACTCTCAGCAGATGACTACAGACACACATAGTGTCACAGTCTACAGAGACCACACGGTGCTTTATCTTATGTGCCCCGCAGGGCTGCCGCATGGAAACAGAGTCAATCCAGCCTTCCGTGTGTTAACACCATAGTGCTGCCTTCACATCACTCTCTTGTGTTCTAGAACTCGTCAGTAAAGAGAGGGCTACTTAACATAAGCACTGAAATACTGTGACAATCACCTACTACAGGGTGACTAATGGAATGGCAGTGTGTACAGTGTGGACACACCAAGAACATGAGCAGCACACAGCAAGATTTCAAGATGTTACTGAGAAACACGAATAATTTAAAACCTGGGAACTGTTTATTTCTGAAGCTTTCCATTTAGTATTTTTGAATCTTGGTTGGTTGTAGGTAGGTCAAACTACAGAGACATGAGGGCTACTGTACTAAAACAGACCATCCTAAAGTGGTGTATCTTTAGCAAAATTCATCATGGTATTCTTGTATAAAGGGTTCAGAGTTTTGTAAAAGGGTGGGGGGGATGAGTTATTGGAGCAAGGATCAGGGTTACACTTGGTGAAAGAGGGTCTGAGCCTCTGGTGGGAGATAGCCAATCTCTCACGGGAACCACGGGATGGAGTAACTTTTAAAGTAAGATTCTAGCACATGCTGTTTTGATTGGACCATAGCAAGCATACGGTCCATGAGTACCATCAACGCTTAGCAGGGCACAACCTGTATGCAAATGGATGGGATGCATTCAGAGCAATGTAGACACAGGTTACAAACCTGACTAGATGTGCTGTGCTGGCCCTGCTGGCTTAGCTCGCACTGGTGTTCCAATAGTGCAGACATTATTGAGGAATAAGACAGGGAAGAAGTAAGTCCCACCTCCATCACCACACACTCCAGTACAATGCTCCACATGATCAGGCAATCTGACTGGAACTTTCTCCTCTCCCAACTACCTCTTGTCTAAAATGAGGGAAGAATGGCAGAGCTATAGAAGCAGCAGGCCTATATGCTCTTAATATAGAATAAAGAAGATAAGCCATGGGTTCTAAATCATACAGCCTAACTCATACCATGATTCCTCCAAAACACAGCAAGAGCTATTGTTGCAAATCCAAGTATAACAGGCCATGCCTCTCTTCTGGGGGAGGGACGTGATGGAATAATAGCTTAAAAGTAAAATATAATAAAGCAAATATTCATACCCCAAAGTGGGAAGAGGGCAGAATGAAGAAATGAAAAACAGAGTTTAGAAGAGCCCGGCAGCTAAGCACATTGACTGTGAGCCCCGCTGAGCAGCAGGGGTACTGCTTGTCCCCAAGTTAGTTCCTGAGAGGAGGGGGGACTGTCAGGAAGGAAAAGACAAGACAGCGCTTAAAACACAGTCCTTTCAGCCTTTTACCCAAGATAAAGCTTTGCCCACAATTCCTTTTCTAAATTCCTGCCCAAATCCCTCCAAATCTGAAAGCTAAGATAAAAAAAAAATTCACTCAGCAACACAACAGAGAGTGACCTCATTTGATAGCAAAAAAAAAAAAGTGACTTGGATGCATAAACCCTCTGTTATTTGTTTACTCAGTGTGAATATTATATGTCAGTGCCACAGTAATGAGTTGATTATACGGTGCTGACTCCAGACCTCTTTGGGGATAATACAGCTCGTAAGCCAGAACTTGCAAAACAAAACAAAAACAAACTCATGACTACGAATTTTAAAATACACCTGGTTCAAACAGGGGAAACACCACAGGCTTTAACAGGATCATACGAGTCCCTTACCAAGCTTACCAAAGGCCCATGCGAGCCAAATTTCCTCTGGTGGCTTCAGGTGATATGGTCAGCTCTGTAGGCGGTGTTTGGCAATCTGTGTTGGAATGGGAAGTCTGTTATCCAGAGTCGTAACTACACCCTGTTTCCTTACCTTCACATATTCCAGAGCTGGGTCCAGCAGATATGGATCCCTGAGAAGAGAAGATATGAGACAGTTAGGAGCAATGTATTCTGATGCAGACTGAAATATATTCAACACTACTTCCCTCTACTCATTTGAGTTCTAAGCTGTCCCCACTTCCCAGACAGTATGCCCAA
This sequence comes from Lophiomys imhausi, assembly GCA_907164525.1. Classification (NCBI taxonomy): domain Eukaryota; kingdom Metazoa; phylum Chordata; class Mammalia; order Rodentia; family Muridae; genus Lophiomys; species Lophiomys imhausi. Next base: position 16,477,374 of record CAJQZJ010004763.1, read on the forward strand.
CAGACAACTAAGGAACTCAGAATGAAGCCAGACTCTTCTCATGAAGAGAGTACAACCATGAGCTCAGTCCAGATGTGTCATAGTTTCCAGCCAGATTCAGGTCTCAGGAAGTTGTAGTATTTTGTATGTGTATACAATAAGTGTACATAAACATTAAAGTTTATGGTTTTTGCATTTATAAATATATGTATTTATGTAAAGTTTATGTATTTATAAGTGAACACAAACATTAAAATTTAGTCCCAAGTTTGAAATCAGAACTCCAAAGGAGCAATGGTGATGGAGGGGCCTCATCAGATGCTCAACTGTGGTAGAAGTTAGGCCTCTTTAGTGGAATTAGAATGCAGGTCAGCTTAGCATCTGGCAGCACATAAGGATTAGCCTGGGGTCCCTTGAACTTGCTGAGAAGGGCAGAGCCCAGAAGCCACAGCTCTGTGAGAAACACGAAATGCCCTATTGAAGGAGCGTGGCTAAGAACTGCACAAGCTGCAGATGACATCAGTTGCCTCAAGAAGCCATGGGACCACTGGATAGCACGAGAAATTGTGAGCCTTCGAGACCACCAAGGATCGCAAGATGATGCAATATATAAACCAGGGAGCTCCACATGGCACTTTTCTCTCTTCCTCTTGCCCTCACAGCTGAGACACATGCTGGAGAAGTGCACGCCAAGGTATGGCATAAGCAAGCCTTTAGTCCACAACGGTTATAAACCAAAGTGGAGTCCAAAAGAGAAAGACTTTTCAGTGCAAGTCAGCCTGAAATTCACCTTTGCCATTCAGCCTATTAAGGCTGGCAGAAAAAGAAGGCAGAGTTCCGAAACCACTTGGAGAAGCTTTAGGCCATGAAGCATGCATGGGCCGAGGAGACTAAAGAAATGAATCTCAGCTGATGGAGGAAGCCAACCTCAAGTTAGCAGTTAAAACAGGCTGAACTTTATAAGCTGGTCACAATCTAGTGGTTGAAATAAACTGACCATACAAACTGGCAAAGTTAGGCCCAACAGACGCTAAGCCTGCTGGGATTGCCGTTATCTACATTCCTAAAACCAAGTTACTCTGCCCAGACCTACGCTAAGAATATTAATATCCTTTTAAGAAAGTTAAAATAGAGTTAGTGAGGTGTTCTTAAATAGGTATTAGGGTGTTCTTAGATAACTATTAGGTTTTAGGCATTAGGATATAGGTGTTTTATAGGTGTTTGTTAAGCGCTAATAGATAAAAGTGTTTTAAATAAAAATATTCTGTCACACTCAACCACGCAGCCCTTTCCTGCACTGACGACTTCTAGGTTAACGCCCAGACAACCACAGCAGGCCACTAAGCTGTGCCCACTCGGAGAGTAAGAATATGGAGGTCCTGGCAGGGAGGCAGCTGGCAGCCCCTGGGTCCTTGCACATAGCTCTGCTCCCCAAGCACATCATTCTCTCCTTACCATTAATACTTCCCACCCACTTGTGTAAACCCAAGTGACTCAGGTGAGTATCTTTTACTGCCCCAGGATGTCATTCATCTAACGTACACTGTGTCTACCAAAACCCTCCAGAAGGGCTGACCAGACACTCAGAAGTAGACAGTAGGGGTGGGACTGGGGAGGGTGACTTACTGCAGAGGGGGAAGATAGGGGAAGAAAGGGGAGACAACCAGACCTAGTGCTTTCTGAGCTCATGCGGTTTTAGTGAGACACACTGTGGAAAGGATAGCGGCGTCACAGACTTAAACTTCAAAAAAAGCAACACATTTGAACAGAAGACAGGAGACCACTTACAAAGAACAGGAATGTTCTGAAACCTGCAAGGGCAGTATCTGAAGACTAGGTGGGTTTCTTAGAGTATACAGAAAGATTGCCAGAGGATGGCAGAGAAACCCCATTGACAGCTGCTGTCTGGGGGGGGGGGGGTGAGCTCACGCCCACCTGGGTCTAGGGCATGACTGACGGCAGTGTCCACTGTTAGGGACACAAACTGTTCCATCCTACAGACCAAGGACACGATGGCCCTGTTTGAAGATGGATCCTATGCATAAGCGCTCCTCACAGTGCTGTGACTGTTCATGACTTCTGGCTGTTCAGAGCACACAGGCACAGAGGCAGGCAGGTATTCAAGGCGCTGCCGGGCAGACACAGAAGAGGGGTATGAACCAAAAACTCCTCACACACAGCCTGCAGAACAGGAACACAGTCTGCTTGGGGCTGAGAGTGGAGGTGCTCTCTTGCCAGGAATCTTGAGTCTGCCTGCTGCGACACTACTACCTCCTTTTGCAGGTCACTAGGCTCAGTCTGGAAAGTGCCACGCTCTGGAGTGTGGCCATGTCATCAAACTTTTGTTCCATGAAAACACCCACCAGTGACCAAAACTGTCAGTGGCATTTTTCTTGCACTCCCCCATTTAAGATATTAAAACTTGGGTTTCTCTCACTTAATATTTGGAGCTCACAGATCCTGTGGCCCAACCCTGAGGTCAGAATCGCTGCAATGCTGATTTTCATCTTCTCTACACTTCTATCTCATATACATTTTAAATTTATTTCATACACATACATGCCCAAAAGCATGAATTAAAAAACAAACAAACAATAACAACAACGAAAGTGACAAATAACTGGTATGTACTATCTAAATTGATGGCTTTCAAACGTTTAGTCATGTCTGTTTATGTCATATCTATTAACTGTTGATGTTAGAAAGTAGAACTGATAAACTTTAAAATATCTGTCAAATTGAGAAAGACCATCCAGGACAGCAGAGCTATATAGAGAGACTCTATGTCAAAGAGAAAGGAAGGAAGGAAAGAAGGGAGGGAAGGAGGGAGGGAGGGAGGGAGGGAGGGAGGAAGGAAGGAAGGAAGGAAGGAAGGAAGGAAGGAAGGAAGGAAGGAAGGGAAAAGAAAAAAAAAGAAAAGACAAGGTCCAACTTGAGATGGCTTAACCGGTAAGGGTTCTTGGGTGCTTGCAGCAAAGGGTTAAGACCTGAGTCCAATGCTAAGAACCCATAAAAAAAAGGTGGAAGAAAGGAACTGACTACAAAGCTTTCCTTTGGCCTCTGTATGTGCATTGTACTGTGCATACACACACCTGCGCATACACACACACATGCACTCACATACACGCACACGTGCAAACACATACCACACACACACACACACACACACACATATCACGCACATACACACACATACAATATTTGTTTGTTAATATCACCATGGATCTCACTGGAGAAGTTATTAAGTACCAGAGACTGTCAAGTTCATGGTGAAAGATACAAGTTCTCAAAACTCACTTGGAAGATTGAGTTTTCTCTTTTGTTTTTGTTTTTTCCGCCCCCTACCCCACCCCCATCGCTGGCAACTAGCAGTATCAAATATTTCCCTTGGGAGTCATTCATTTTCAGGAAAGTATCTGTGAAATGCCAAGACAATGGTGTCATGATTTGTGCTTCTAGCTTTTTTTTTTTTTTAATAATTTATTTTTTATTTCTTCAAGTTACATCTCAATCACAATCCCCTCCCTAATCCCCCCTCCAGTCCCACCCTTCCACCCTCCTCCCCCTCAGCCCCACCATCCTCTTCCCTTCTTTTTTTTTTTTTTTTTAGTTTAAGGTATTTATTTTTCCCCCCAACAGCTCTCCCTTTCAGTCCAAATAATGGTTCTTTTTCTTATAACTATAAATACAATACAAAACAACAGAAATAAATAGGCCACGATTATAAGAGTTATATGGCTTAGCATACATTCCCAATGTCCAGTCCATATGTATTTGGCACCTGACTTTAACATTCTACTATCTAACCATCTCCATGAGTTTAAAGTTCTATATCTAACTCAGCTTTCATACTAACTTGCCTCATAATTTTAAAAATATCTTCTTAGATCCAGAACACCCTCTTGATTCCTAAACAACTCAAAATTTAACTATGATACTCTAGGTATCTATTCTTCAACCACCTCAGAGACCTGAGAGGGATAAATATATCTGATTATATAGGAAGTGCAGGGCCTGCAGCTTCCAAAACTAAAAAATGACATACCAGTGGCTGCCTGGACAGTTCCCATTTTCTCTCCATACATTACAGCATCAATCTTCAGCCATTTGGCCCCATTTCTCTGACAGACATTGGTTGTAGAGCAGGAATTTGATCTTTGTATATTGATACAAAATTAAGATTATATTTGGCCACAATGGTATTGACCCTAGTATATTAATGTAAAATTAAGATTGTATTGGGCTACATCGGTACTGATCTTTGTATATTGATACAAAATTAAGATTATATTTGGCCACATTGGTATTGATCTTTGTATATTGATACAAAATTAAGGGTAATGCTTCTTAAAGGTATTGTTTGTAGTAATACTTAAAAATGAAATGTCAAGTTTTGACCTCTCGCTACCAACCGACATAAACTGTTTAGGATAATTAAGAAACGGAAACTAATAGTCATGAAAACGTGTCATTTTGTTAGTTACTATGACAGTCTATCACAGTTATTTTCTAAGCTACTCAGAAATCAAGTTGCTAAGAGACAAGCAATATTTGCTTATCTAAATATAAGAGATAGATAGGGCATCTTCAAAAACCTCAAGAGATCTGCAGAACATGGCATTCAAAGATGTTTTCTTAACTTAAGATTTTTTGATATCGAGACATGTCAGCTCCTGACAGCACCCCCTATATTACTCCAAGTAGAAGATGAGCATCGAAGAATCTCCAGTGGGAGATGATTGAATTGGTGGTAAGCCATTCTCTTGGCAAGAAAAACCACTTGCTTCAACTCTAGACAGACTTCTGTCCAAAAAGGACAAAACTTGGAAGCAGGTAAGTCGACAGCCTAGCTCTGCCAAGACAGGGTAGGTAAGTGCTTCTAGCTTTTTTAAGCAGTGCTGTGACAATAAAAACCTTTAGGCCACAGATCTGTATTTCACAGTTTTGCTTGGAATTGTCTAGTATCTCTGCCCGTCTTATCTCTCCTCGGCTGCAATATGCCCTTGCCCTTGAAAGCTGTGGCATTTCTCCCTCTTTCTAGAAATGTACAATGAAAACTCACTTGACTCAGAGCCAGATCTCAAGCTAACCCTCAGACTCTATTGGAAGAGGTCATGCTAACTGCTTCCTGTCTCGTTACAATAAATATGAAAAGGCAGTTTAAGAACTGAGGTCTAGCTGGGCGTAGTGGCGCTGATCTCTGTGAGTTCAAGGCCAGCCTGGTCTACAAAGTGAGTTCCAGGACAGCCATGGATACACAGAGAAACCCTGTCTTGATCTGCGCCCTACCCCATCCCACCCCCCAAAAAAGAAAGAACTGAGGTCTAAAGGCCGGAACAATGGCCTTGCTGCTCTCCCAGAGGACCTGGGGTTGCAGCATCCACACAGGGCAACTCACAACTGCCTGTAACATTAGCTTTAAGAAATTTGAAAACTTTTTCTGGCCCCCAGTGAGACTCTATATATGTGACATCCATTCAAACACACACACATATACATACATATGAATAAATATAAGAATGAGACCTAGCAATAAAATTAACAAAGTTTTTTAACCTTTCATCAGACCCTTTGAAATAAAAAGTAGTCTCCTTGCCACTGATAACAGAGACAAGGATTACAGTGAGCCTTGTCCTGAGGTACCAGCCATCTCCTCTCCCATTTTCTCACACTCACTGCCAGTGCCATCATGGAGAGAAAGGCCAGTCACACCCCAGTGCCATTATGAACATGGGCTAGCTACTATAGATGCGCTCTGTCTTAGGCAGGGTTTCTATGGATGCAATGAAACACCGTGACTAAAAAGCAAGCTGGGGAGGAAAGGGTTTATTCAGCTTACACTTCTACATCACTATTCATCACCAAAAGAAAGTCAGGACAAGAACCTAAGCAAGGCAATAATCTGGAGGCAGGAGCTGATGCAGGGGCCATGGAGCAGTGCTGCTTGCTGGCTTGATTAGCCTGCTTTCTTACAGAACCCAGGGCCACCAGCCCAGGGATGGCACCACCCACCCTGGGCTGGGTGCTCCCTCATTGATCACTAATTGAGACAATGCCTTACAGCTGGATCTCTTGGAAGCATTTTCTCACCTGAGGGGCTTCCTCCGCTATGATGACTCTAGCATGTGTCAAGTTGACACAAAACCAGCCAGTACACTCTCTCAGTTCAAGATCACACTTCAAGGACTTTCATTTTGAAAGGTAGGTGTGTGTGTGCGCGTGTGTGTGTGTGTGTGTGTGTGTGTGTGTGTGTGTGTGTGTGTGCGTGTGTGTGTGTGTGTGTGTACATGCACACAAATATGCATATATCAGCCATGCTTTCAAAAATTAGATTTCTCTGCTCTAACCAAGAGTACAGGAAAGAAAGATAATAAAACTGGATTGCATTTGGGATTCATAGTAAACGTGTTGATTTTTTACTGCTTTTCCCTCGAAAACAAACAAATTAAGGTGTATAAGATGATGACTGTTAGTTTGCCTCACTGTGGTCACCTTTTAACTATCTCTATGTATACCATAATAACATGTCGCATACTTGGATAGATACAATAGCACTGGCTTTTAAGAAAGTACAGTCAGTACTCTGGACACCCCACTCCTACAGTGCCTGCCAGCCCTCCTCAGTTCTCACTGGGCAGCGCTGCACAGACCTGTCAGTGTCTGTTCTTCAAGCCTTTGCTGCTCCTGCCTGATCTAACATGGCTGAGGACCCAGCTTTCCTCATCACCCGGAACTTGCTTTCGCTCTACTTTCGTTTTATCTTAATGGAAGTTTTCATCATCTATGACACCCATCACACACCATCTTCAACACCCAGGGGACCCTCTACAGCCTGATAAAGACAAACATCATGGAGGAAGTATCGCGATGATTAAGGCCCAAGTCATCAGCAAACTCTGGATGGAACCAGCTACAGCTTCCTGGGCTTAGTAGAATATCTCTGAGTGGGAAGTTCCTGAGTGAAAGCTCTTCCATGCTCCTCATTCTGGATTAACAAGCTGGCATTTCAATCAGGCTCTTAAAGCACCCCGAACACCTTTAAAACTACAGCCACTAATTGACTAGCACCCTGCACGGGAAGGCTTGTTCTCTAGGGGACATAATTCGTCTATTCAAGATTCATTTTTACTTTATGTGTTTGAATGTTTGCCTGCATGTATGAACATTCACCATGTGCATGTAATGCCCATGGAGGTCAGAAGAGGGAGCTGGATCCACTGGAACTGGAGTTGCAGATGGTTGTGAGTCACCAGGTGGGGGCTAGGAATTAAACCTGGGTTCTCTGGAAGAGCAGCCAGTGCTCTTAACCATGGACCCGTGTCTCCAGCCCCTTAAATTCATCTACTTAACGTAAATTAAATATTTCTTCTCTCTCTCTCTCTCTCTCTCTCTCTCTCTCTCTCTCCTCCCTTCCTTTCTTTCTGCCACTTCTATTTTTATGGTACTGGGGACTGAACTCCCAGCCCTGTGTTTACCAGGCAAGTGATCTACCAGAGAACTACATCACAGTCCACTGACTTCCTTCTAAAGCCTCACTGTTCAATGCAGCTGTCACAGGTCCCAGTGACCACCTACAGTCAAGCAAAATGTCCAAGTGCTCAATAGCTGTGTGTGGATGCTCCAGCCCTGAGCATCCCAGTGACAGGTCGCTTCTGCCACAACATATCCCCAAGTTCTACAGTAGCGAGTTATGTTCTACAAACCACTTCCAAACAGAAGCCCGTCCATCTTCCAAAGAGACTTCCATTGTTATTCTTGGCCATGATTTACTGACTAAACTGGCAAAGGAAATTTGAGGTGCAGTTACTGGTAGTGTCTCCCCAGACACTTGCTTCATGGGCCAGCAGTGTGATAAATTTCCTGTGTATTAGTTTTTGGAAATCATTTTTTAAAATTATCTGCTCAGGACCCTGAAATATTTTCATGTCAGTGAACTGTTTTAGATGAGAAAACTAGCACAAATCATTCAAACATTCTGTAGCAGTGCCTGAACAATTTAGATTCAGTAGAAACCACGCACAAGCCATCCAGAGAGCCATTCCCTGCAAATGTCTGCAATAAAGTTAAGGCTTTCGAGATTCAGAGTTCAGATCTACTCACCAACAGTTAGGAAAGTGAATGAGGTACCACTAGATGCTTTGAGTGTCTTCCTAAAAGCTGCTCATGACAAGTAGAAGACGCACTTAAAGAACGAAGAAGGATGCTCTTCTAATAAGCTTTAATGTAGGGAATCCCAAAGGCTATTCTTGAACAACTAAGGCTCCAGGCAGAGGAGGGGAAGAAAGGGAAAATTTCCCCTGAGTTGGCTAAACAGAGTGGAGGTTTGAGCCTGGCCTCATGTCACACTCAGTCCACACCCCTGCTGCATGCCTTTCTAGGTGGCCACTCAACATCCCCCCCTGCTGCATTGAAGAGACGGTCTAACTGAGTCCTGGCTAAGGAACGTATAGAGCACCCAGCACCTGGGTGACCTCATTTCTTGGGGGACACTGCAGCAGCTGGCCCTTGCTCATGAGCCACGGGGGCACAGCACCTGGTAGAGAAAGAATGGATTAAGCATACCCTTTCCCAAAGGAGCTTGAGGATTGGAATGCAGTGAATATCAACATGCATTTGTGGGAGAAAAAAAATGTTCCAGCTGAAAGGGGGGAACGAAAGGAATTTTACAGCCAGATATGATGGGAAGGGCAGATTCTAGATAACAGTAAGTTCCATCTAAAAACAGAGCTCCAATCACAGCCACTTTGTGATATGCTAAACAGTTGAGCTGGTCTGAGGAATGCAATAGCTAAATTATATCTGGATTTCAGCAAGGGAACTCAGAGACCATGATACTGCTATGACAAAACAACTTAGAGGAAGTCAGTAAAGTAGTTTAGCTTCAAACTGAACCAACAGCATCCCATCAAAACCAAAGCAACCCCTGATTACCTAGAAAGGCCCTGATGAAGTACTCCAGCCCACATGCCTTGCTAGTCACACTGTTGTGGTGACTTGCTGGCACACCAATGGCTGCATGAAGGAAACCCAGCAGGGTTCCATGCAACAGGCACCCAAGCTGAGGGGTCCATGCACAAGCTGTGAACTGTGAGACCTGGGCCCAACTTGCCATGTGAACAAAATCTATGTCTCAGTTTTGTCATCTGTACTATGGGGATAATAATAACTCCTAGATCATAGGAGTTGTAAAGACCAAATAAGGATAAAGCTATTTTATCAGAATATTTTTAAAGTGACTCATTCATGAAGACATATATAGTGTAAGTCTAAGAATGTGTCAGATAACATTAATTAGGTCCCATGTTTCCCCCCTACTAGTTTAAGTGAAGGATAAAAATCTAACCAAATAAAATGAATGAATAAAAATTTAACTTCTAATTTAAAACTTTTTGAAAAACTGTACTTCTATAAATAGATGATGGAAAGGGTGGAAACTTTCTGATCATCAGATTTAGATATCGTATTTAGATCATGAAGTACAGAGGTAAGATTATCAAGGACTTGCAGGGATACTAGGCTACAATGATAGGCTAAATACCAGACGAAAGGGAGGTGGGAGCCACTTGTCGGAACATGTCTGGAATATTCACTAATATTCTGGAAGTGATAAAACAGTAAAAAATGGAATGCTGGAGCATTGGGGCCAGCCAGAAAAACAAGCACTGAGGAGAAGTGGGGAAAGGCCTTGCCAATGAGATATTCAGTCTGTAAAGAATGGGTATGAAGAGAGTGGACAAGATAGTGTCAGCTCATAGCTCAAGGTCTCTGTGCAAGAAAGAGCAAATAATTCTGTTTAGGCAAGGGAGGGAACCCACAAGAAGATTTCAGTGTTACTTACAGAAGTGTTTTCAAGACCATTTTTAAATGGGGGAAAGCACCTTCCCAAGACACATGAGGGAACGGTGGGGGTCATTTGTCAGAGTTCTCTTCTAGGCATGAGGGTGGGAGCTGTCTTTTTTTAATAAAACAACAAAGCATTTGTCTCATGCTTTCAAGGGATTCAGGCATGATTAACACATTAATTTCAGCACCCTGGGAGGCAGAGGCCAGCAGATCTCTGAGAATTTGAAGCCAGACTAGTCTACATAGGAAGTTACAGGGTGACCCTGTCTCAAAAAAAGAAAGAAAGAAAGAGAGAGAGAGAGAAAGAAAGAAAAGAGAGAGAGAGAGAAAGAAAGAGAGAGAGAGAGAAAGAAAGAAAGAGAGAGAAAAGAGAGAGAAAGAAACTGTAATTTTTATTCATATTCCTGTGAAGCAAAAGGTATACATTCCCCAATTTACAGATAACAGAAGGCACCAGATGGAAGGAGGGGATCTGTGCTTGAACCTCTAGCTGATGAAACTATTACATGGCATCTAGTGGGGGGGGCCTGTGTATAACCCCCACTCTCAGAAGCTGTGGCTGAAAGAGCCAGTTGTGTAGCTGGCTGACTGGACAGCAGAGGCCACTCTGGCTTGCCTCCCTGATTCTCCTATGAAAGGTGAAGCCAAGAGAAGACACTTGGTGTTCAGGAAATCAGGGCAGATCTCCCAAGCCATTGTCACCAGGCAACGTGGAAGACATCACCGTAGATATGTCAGCTCGCGAGTCTCTGCATGGACAGACTGGAAGGCATTGTGAGTAAGATGGAAAGGAAATCCTGGTAAGTTGTTTGGAGGATCTTCCAAGGGGGTAATTTGGCAGTCCCTTAGATTATTCTGTTTTTCTCATCTGAAAGGCCTTGAGAGCAGAGAGAGAACACAACCAAAGTCTCCCTTGGCCACATCCTCGAATGAACCCAGCAAGGCCTGTGCATTCTGTACTGGGAGGGGAGCCCAGCAGTTCATATAGTCCAAGCATCAAGACTCCCTAACTAGTCTCCTAGCTAGACACAAATGGGGTGGGAGAAGTTCAAGGACAGAGACAGAAAACCAAGCTAGCCAGGGCAGGGACAATATAGCTCAGTGGTAGCATGTGTAAGAAGACCCTGGGTTCAGTCTCTAGCTGAATACTTTAAAGACCAGCACTCCAAAGCAAATTAAAACATAAAGATACTTATTTACACACAGAAAGCTGTGTCTACTCCTTTCTCAGGCAACCACTTGACCTTAGCTCACCAGAAAGGAGCGAATATTCTCTGACATAAATACCCTTCCCAATGGGCCCGACAGCGTTAGCAGTTGGCCTTAGAGACCTGCCTCTAACTTGAAATAGAATATCCAATCATTCACATAAGACTGTAGCAGGAAGTCTCAAATCACAGATTTATATTCTCCAAGAGAGATCATGAGAAAGCAAACAGAGGGAATTGGCAATCTAAATGAAGGGGGCAAGGGTAAAAACAATATTTTTGGCTTATGCTAATTATGAATCCCCACTCTATGAGTCCAAGATGTGGTATCTCTGGTTACAAATGGGGGAGTCTAGCAGGCGCTGCAGGCCCTCCTGGTGGGTGGGCAGGCTGGCACACCAAGAAAGTCAATAGGGAAGGCAGCAGGGCGAAACCAGACACTCCTGTTATTTTATTTTTAAGTTAATAAATCACAGATAACATCACTGCCTGCTCAAGCTAAGTCATTTAAGAAGCATCCCACTTTTAAAGTTTCAATTTGAGGAATGTCTGAGTCATCGAAATGATATACTTACAATTACTTTCTCATTACTAACCAGATTGATAATTTCCTTCCTGTTAAGTTAAAAGGACACTTAATCTGAGTGTTCGATATTTTGAGTTACACCTCTTAAGGAGTATTTTGCTGAAAGACTCCCCCCCTTTTCTCCAGTGGTTAGAATAAAAATTGAGAAGTTCTCTGTCTGTCCTAAAACACAGAATGTCTTATTTGAGCTAGGCTCTCACTATGTAGCCTTGGTAGGCCTGGAATTTGCTGTGTAGACCAAGCCAGCCTTGAACTCACAGAGATCTGCCTGCCTACAAAAGGTCTTAAGGATTGCTTTTTATGAATAACATATAATTAGTGGTGAACAATGTCACCAAAACAGGTATCTTTTGAGACGTAACAACAACAAAGTGAATCACTTCTATTAGGATAATTATTTTTTGTGACAGAAGAATGTGAGAAATGAGACCTAACCATTTCGGACTGAGATGACTCTACATGTACTCAAAATCTGCAGAGCTGGCACCACGTATGCACATGTCATGGTGTGCTCACCTGATAGCGGTACATATTCATTTGTGAGCATTCTCCCCCCTCTACATGACTAACCCCCCAAGGAATGCCATGCCTGTTTCCCACACTTCTTTGAACTCACCCCACAACTGTCCTTTGGCACCTTGCTACAATGTGCCACACACAAAGGACGGTACACAAAGTCCTCACTTTCAGGGAGGTCTCTGGCAAATGGGGAAGACAGATCAAGAGGCCCAGCTCAGCTGCAGTAGGTGAGAGAGTGTGGAGGGTGGGTGGGGGTACCCTTGAGGGGTACCCTGCAAAGCCTTTCAACAATACTCAAGCTGTGTATGAGGCCTGAGAAGTCTGGTGAAGAAGTCACCGGGTAGGTGACAATGAGAAATGATCCAGGCAAGAGGAGATCCATGTGCCAAGCCAAGGGCACAAGATAACACAGTATGTTTGGGGAACAGCAAGCTGCAAGAGTTAGCATGCCTTCATCTAGGCCGTGAGCTCCCTAGCCTCCCACTGCTCTGCTCCCCTTCTCGATACACAGGAGCTGAGACCCTTCCCCACCCAGCATCCTGGGAATGTACTACCTCAAAGCAAAACTCTCCATCATTCCCAAGGCTTATGAACCTGTTTGTAACAATGTCAGCAATCTCATACCAGTGGACAGAAGGCAGCCACCCCTCCCTCCAAGAGTCCTGTAGTGAGCCAAATCAAACACTAATCTGGGTACTTCTTTGAAGGGATTTTTGAGGACAGAATCAAGATCCCAGTTTGGTTTACCTTAAAATACAGTCACTAGACAGATGGGCCAGATGAGGCTTGAGAATGGGGCTAAGGGAGGGATCCAGCTGCTGATATGAAATTATGTGATATTATGACAGGGCCTATAAGGCCCATGGCTCGATTACCATAGAAACTAGAAATTCCTCTTTTCAGAGAACTGAAAGCAAGATCTTAAAGAAACATGTATGTATTCATGTTCACAGGAGCATCATTTACAAGAGCCAAAATGTCGACATGACCCTAAGTACAATGAGTGACAAGACCTGCAAAATGTGGCACATACATCCAATGGGATATAATTGAGTCATAAAGAAGGCACCACTGGCACACACTCCAGCAAGGTTAAACCTCGAAAACGTTATGCTGTGTGAAATAACAAAAGGAACAAATAGTGTATGATTGTGCTTACATGAGGTGCCCAGGGGGGGGGCAAATTCAGAACAGCAGAAAGGAGAACAGTGTGCCATGATTCTGATTGGGGAGGAGAGGAGGGAGGGCTGAGAGCACACAGCTCCCATACCGTAAGATGAAGAGTCCTGGAAAATGGCTGCACCACACTGCCCAGGCATTTACTGACACACTTAGAAATGGCCAAGAAGAACTAGGTCATGTACTATGTCTGACCTCACGTAGAATGGGAAAAGGGCACTGTGTGAGTTGCACAGGGTGATGGCTCCCAGAGGCTGGGGACAGTAGGGATGGGGACAGGTTGATGAGTACATGCTAAACTACCAATCTGGAGCTGTGGGAAGGTTCAGTGAGGTGACTCCAGATAACCTGCTTTGTATTTCAGAAAGCTCAAAGGATTTAGACTGTAAACGTTAGAGTCCTCATTGTAAGGCAATGATAAATGTAGAGAAAGTGATACTTAACACAGTTTGTGGGTGTGTGCATGTGTGTGTGCAGGTGTGTGCATGCCTGTGGAAGCTGTTGGTGCCATTATTATGATACACCTCATTCCCCTAGCACACTCTCACTGAACCTGAAACTCCCCGTTCTCACGTGGCTGGCTGGCCACTGTGCTCCCACAATCCTACCCGCCTTCACCTCCCAGAGCTGCAGTTCCAGGGACATACGGCCACACCTGGCTTTGCTTAGCCAGGTGGTGCTGGGCATTCAAATTTAGCTTCGAGTGCTTGCCAAGCAAGCACCTCATCCACGGAACCATCTTCCCAGCCCTAAGTGATTCAAACATTATACAATGTATGTATCCATGTGTCATCCATTGAATTGGATGACCAAGTATTCAATGAATATGTACAATTTTCAAGTTTTTAATGTGTTAGTTAAAATAAAGGTAATATTATACCAAAAATGGGGAACATGTTATATTTTGCACCATGTATATTTTCTTACAGTTTTTACAAATAAAAACTCCTAAAGAAAAAAATGGAACAACAGTGATCTAAAACTGTTCTAAACAGATCTAAAACTGATCTAAACTACCAAAAATGGGGAACATGTTATATTTTGCACCATGTATATTTTCTTACAGTTTTTACAAATAAAAACTCCTAAAAAAAAAAAAAAATGGAACAACAGTGATCTAAAACTCAAGAGGAAAGTGACCAGTGTTGGTGTTTGAAGGCTTAGGACAAGCACAGGTGTTGCTTCCTGTTGTCCCACGTTGTCATCCAAAGGTGCGAAATGAACAGAAGTGGAATTTACTTATTCATTTATTTATTCACATATTTATTTATCTTGGGGTTTTTTATGAGAAACGGTCTAACTATGTATATCTATCTGGCTGATCTGGAACTTCCAGAAATCCACCTGCCTTTTCCTTTCAAGTGGTCATATTAAAGGCTGATTGGTTCTACCTCTCTTAGTCTTAGAATATTTCTTTAAAATTTTCAAAATAAGGCAATAACAAAAATCCCTGTGTCTTTTAGGGATTCACAAATAGTATAGCATTCTAAAATATAAAACAGGTATAATAGACACTGGAACAAAGTTGAACTCACAACAAGGTATATTTCAGAATACACACTAAGGTACAAGAAGGACCTGGTTACCATGGTGTTTGGAAGGAAGTATGTGTGTGCCCTTACATGCCTGTGTTTGGAAAGAAAGACTGGGGATTAGTCAGGGATTTGGTTTAAGTTAACACAACAGAATAAATACAAACTAGAACAAAGGAGATAAAGATTGAGCAGAAACTAAACAGTAAACAGAGATCATGGGAAGGAACAACAAACAAAGCCTGGCTCTTCTGAAGCTAGTGGGGCAGACCCCTGACAGAGGGTAGGAGTAAGGAAGGCATAGGACATGCAGGAATGAATGAAAGAGAGCATAACGTAAACATGGCTTATAAGCTCAGGAAAACCAAACAAATGTGCAGGGAGGGCGGAGTATTAAAACAGCCTCCAAGAAGAAAGAGAACGGCTTACTCCCACACGATCCAAAACACAGATTTAGTGGTTCAATACCTCCCAGTAAGAAAAATCTCTACACTAGACAGCTTTTACTGCATAGCCAGTTCTGCGAAACTGAAGTCATCTATTCCTTGAAAATTACGAAAACTCCTTGAGGGACTTGACAAAAAAGATGCTAAGACTTTGATAGCAAAGGCGAAGTCAGTAAAAGAAAAAGGAAATGCATATGCTATATTTCACACGTTGTATGAAAAAAAAATCTAAGCAAAACATTGAAAAACCAAAGCCAAGAATGCATGAAAAATTTAAAAAGAGAAGGGTCTAATATTACAACTTGCCATGTTCATGCACTGAAAGAGAAAAATAATTTTGGGCATCCAATTGATTGGGAATATACTTTTTAAAATCGTCTTTTTCAAGACGTCTTCGGTAAAATGTTTATTAAACTAGAATGTCTGATGGAAGGTCTCCACAAGCAAGCATCAGTCTTTCTTATAAAGTATTAGAAGCATTAGTCAAAACAACCAATCAGAAACAAGAGAAAGATACCCCCAGTGACTGCTGCTGTCTTTCAGGTCTTAGGCAGTATAGACAAATAAGAAAAAGAAATGAAGGTACAAGGCCTGGCAAACTGAGACCCAAACTGTCACAACTCACAAATGAAGTTAGGATATGAATGTGGATATCCTCCCCCCTCCCCCCAGGCTCATGATCTGAACAGTGGGGGGCTTTGGAACCTTCAGGTGGTGGGGCTTAGCTGGCAGAAGTAAGCTACTAGAGGCAAGCCTTCTAGCCCATTGTGATGTGAAAACCCACAGCCACAGGCTCTCCATGCTGGAGTGCTGGGCCATGCTTTCCCCAGCTGGTGGATTGAGCCCCCTCTGAAGCCATGGGCTGATAACCTTTTTCCCCTTTAATGCATTTCTGTCAAATACTTTGTCACAGTTATGAGAAAAGTGCTACATTACTGTCTGCACAGGACCCAAAGGAAATCTGCAAAGATCTTGGAAGTAGAGCAAGGATCTACGCATTAAAGTGTGTATACACCTTTTATACCTATAAAGTACTATATGAAATCTCAGAATTAAAACCTCCTGGGGGCAGGAACCAGAAGGTTTATAAATCTGAGATAAAGTCCTTGCTTTCTGTGTGGTTTATTAATCACACAAATTAACTCATTCCTAGAAAACTGGGTTGAACTGTAATATAAGAAGACTAAGTGTGGCCCACAGGCTGAGTCTGTGTACCTAAACTCATGCGTTACTTTCTTAACCGACCCCTGCACCAGGGTATGCCACAAAAAATCAGGAAAAAGACCCAACAACTAGGATGAGCCCTGCTTTCCACTGACAACCTGGTAGCTCCTGCACCTAAAAATTAGCATCTCTTATTCCACCATGAAGCTCCATGACCTCTCAGAATCTTGGCTGGGAAGAAGAGGGTGGGAGGAAGAGATGGCAGCACCTTTCACTATAATAGAATTATACATTACATATAATTATGTACTATACTTCATTATGATGTTCAGTTAGATGAGATTAATGTATACAAAAGTCCAGCATCTTTTCTGTTTCATTAGAAGCTATCTGTGGTTCTGAGTTCCAGTCCAACCTGCAGCCTTATCTCTTCACAACTCCAATAAATCCAAATTCTCTGAACCCACCTGTCCACCTTTTTAAAATTAATTTGCTTTACCTCCAGACCACAGTTTACCCTTCCTCCTCTCCGGTCAGCTCCACCTCCACCCCCTCTGCTCAGAAAAAGGGGGAGGCTCCCTACGGATGTCAACCAGCCTTGGCATAGCAAAGTGAGGTAGGTCTAGCAGGACTTCTCCTATTGAGGCTAGAAGAGGCAGCCCAATAGGGGGAACGGGTCCCAAAGACAGGCAACAGAGTCAGAGACAGCTCCTGCTCCTGCTGTTAGGAGTTCCTCATGAAAATCAAGCTGTACAAATATTACATATGTGCAGAGGGCCTATGTCAGTCTCATGCATGCTCCCTGGTTGGCAGTCTAGTCTCTGTGAGTCCCTACGGGGCCAGGACAGTTGATTCTGTAGGTTTTCTTATGGTGTCCTTGGCCCCTCTTAATCTTTCCTCCCCCTCTTTGGCAGGATTCCCCAAGCTCCGCCTAATGTTTGGCTGAGGGTCTCTGCATCTGTTTCTATCAGCTGCTGGGGGAGCCTCTCTGATGACAGCTATACTAGGCTCTGCCTGCAAGCATAGCAGAGTACTTGTCCCCTACTTTTGTGACTGTTCTTTTCTATGTTCTCTCACAACCATAACTCAAAGAATTAGTAACGTCTCAGTTCACCTTTCTTATGAATTATGGAGTTTTTAATCGTTTAGATTTATTTATTTTATGTGTATGAGTGCTTCACATATGCATATGTACCATGTGCAAGCCTGGTGCCTACAGAGGTCAGAAGTGGGCATCAGATCCTCCAGAACCATAGTTACAGATGGCTCTAAGCTGCCATGTGGATGCTGGAATCAAACCTGTGTCCTTTAGAAGAGCAGCAAGTGCCATTAACCACTGAGCCATCCGTCCAGTCCCAAACTATGAAGTTTTAAGATAAGAATACTTCAATGTACAACGTGTGCCCTGTGTATCTTACTGGACTAGAAAACACTGAGAACAGGCTCCACACCCTCCCATCTTTGTACCTCTAGGGTAGGACTGCTTAATAAATGTCTGTAGGCGTGTGCGGGTGTGTGTGTCCTGCACTGTGCAGAAGACCTAGGCCCCAACCCTTCTCCTTCCTCATACTAAATGGGTTCAACAAAGGAAAAATAACATGAAATAAGACTGCTCATGGACTGAGGAGCATCATCCTTATGCCCACAGAGTAATGGCCTCAGTCAGCTCCTTCAGCGATGGCTTATCTGTCCCAAGGCCTGTGGGGATTATCTATCCCCACACTACAGATCGATGCTTCTGAAGTGACGCTAACAGGCTGCTCCTGCTGAACATGGGTATCTCTGGGCGTGTTTGAAATGCCAGGGAAAAAGTCATTTGGGGTGATAACCCAGTGGGCAGTTAACCAGGGGATAATTTCCACCTGTTGACTGGGAAAACAAGGAGAAGACAGGTGCTGCATAGTGATGCATACTTGTAATCCAGCACTTGGGAGCCTGAGAGAGGAAGATCATGACTTCAAGGCCAACTTGGACTATACAACAACAAAACAACGACGAAATCCAGCACTGACCTCGTGAGCAAAGTAGTAACAGCTTGGGGGAGATATTAGCTGTGCTCAGACTAACAAGGGTTTCTGTTGTTGTTTGGTTTTGTTTTTAATTCTTCTTCTGATAATGAGATTAACTATCCTAAGAAATAGTAATGGTACCAGGAAATATTGTCCAAATTTGCCTTTTCTAACTTCAAAAGGGATGCAGCTGTTGGCACAAGGACCACAATACTTTAGACAAGTGACTTATGGAGCTATCTTTGCCACATCAGCTTCCAAAAACAAACGAGGAGACACTCATCCTTCTACATCTCTACATGTTCACTGATGATATTACGGTGGTTATCACCATAACTGCTGAAAGGCTTCTAGTGAGGACCTTTTAATAGTCTCATCATGCTAACACATGACACCAGAATTACCTCATTACCAATACCAAAGAATGTAAGGTCTATTCCTTGAACAATAAATCAACAGGTCTTCACAGCAGAAAGGCCTGAAGCTCCAGGGGAAGGAAACATCTTGCCTTTCTGAGGTCAGAGCTAAAACCATCCACCACATGTGATCTGGGCAGCCATGTGTGACGACCTCCCTGGGTCAGAATATTGAGCTTCAATTAATGCCCCTAAAATCACAGTAATTTTCTTTGACAACCATAGCATACCACTGACTCATTCTGAGGCTACAGTGATCCAACTCCTAGGATATTTTCAGGGCAAGCAGTTAATCTGAACCCCATATATTTACTTATATTCAATGTTTTTGGACTCCCACTGTAAGTCTCCGTCTCTTCCTATAAAGTTTTATTTAATTAAAGTTGGTGTGTTGTTTCAGAGTATGAACATGCTTTTTTGTGTCTCCTATCTGTCATCAGGTATCCTTTGTATGCCTCCAAGATTCATGCAGGTACCCAAATGATTGCCATGCCAACATTATTGTCTAAATGACTTTTTTTAACTGAAGAGAGTGGGGGTGGGTACACAGCCTCCCCCAGGCTTCACAAACCATCATGGAACTGAATCTCTCAGCCTAAGGATGGTACCAATGGCCGGCGTTTGCATGCATCCCTTCTCAAGACACCTATACACTTTCATCCCAGCAAGCATAAAGCATAAAGGACTCTGACTGGATTTACTAAAAAAAAAGGAGGTCTCCTGAGGCATATGCACATCTCCAACTTGTCACAACCCAAATATTAAGTCTTTAGTCTCATAGTCCAGCCACCATCATCTCCCCCAAGGAAAATCACCCAACACAAATAGCGACCTCCCCCTCCTACCCCACTTTCCCCATCTTAGTAACTGGCCTACCCACAGCTGCCAGAGCCACTGCTGAAATGTCCTTCCCCCTCACCCTACCATATCCAAACCTCAGCACATTTTCTAGACTTATTTTAACTATTGCCTTCTTTATAAAACAAACGAACAAAACAAACAAACACAAAGCCATCCATTGGTTCTTTCCTACAATTGTTTTGTCAGCCCAATAGTTCCTACAGTGACAGTGCTTGTGTGATGGCCTCAGCTCCTGTTCTCGGCCTCCTTATTTCTGGGGCCTCTTGTTCTGGCCTTTCTACTCCAGGCCAGCATTTACAGCAGCATTTACACTTCCCACCTGCCCCCCTTCCAATCAGAGCAGTTATTTCCTGTACCCAACCCATAAGTGAGCTGAACAGAAGCCCAACAATTTGATTTCTCTTGTGCACCACTCTCTGGCCTCTTACTGTTCCAAACACAACTTCTGAAAGCCCTTTTGTTGCCCGTGGCCTTTTTCACAGTCCCGCTTGCTCTGCACTCCATTTTCTTCACAGGCCAGTGACACCCTCTGCTATGGTCCTCAGTTGCATGGCCTGACCTTTCTCGGGGTCTAGGTCCAAGCTTGGGATGCCAGCAGAGAAGAGGCAGGCCCAAGAGAAAGGTTATCCATTAAACACCATCTCCACACCATGTTGGGGTGTGTTGAGGTGATACCTGGACAGATGTTAGGGTTGGAGGTCAGAAGGATTAACTGAGTGACACAAAAGACTATCTAGTGGGTGGGAATTTAGGTCAGCAAGCAAAGAAGATGGGGAGAACAATGCTGGGGGATCAGATGGCTCAAAAGCAGCATCTCTTGCTCCATGACCTATGAACTCATCAGGACAAAGCCCTGGCCTCTCTACGAATCTCCAGTCCCTGGCCAAAGCCTGGCACTTGATGGCGGTTCACTGTCCTGTGAATGAAAACATGAAAGGATTCTGGTTCAACACACTGTGTGTGTGTGTGTGTGTGTGTGTGTGTGTGTGTGTGTGTGTGTGCGCGCGCGCGCGCATGTGTGTGTGCGTGTGTGTGTATGTGTGTGCGTGTGTGTATGTGTGTGTATGTCTGTGTGTGTATGTGTGTATATGTGTGTGTATGTGTGTGTGTATGTCTGTGTGTGTGTGT
>CAJQZJ010004763.1:16498643-16518907 GCA_907164525.1 Lophiomys imhausi
ATTCCTACCTGAATCAGCTCATCTAAAAATGTAACAATGTCTGAGTTTAAAAGAGAGAGAGAAAGGAAGGAAGGAAGAGAGAGAGAAAGAAAGAGAAAGAAAGGAAGGAAGGAAGGAAGGAAGGAAGGAAGGAAGGAAGAAAGAGAGAGAGAGAGAGAGAGAAAGAGAGAGAAAAAGAAAATATCAGCAATCAGGATGGGGTTTCCACAGCAGCATCTGTGTTTCTGCACCCTCCACTACAGTGAATGGACACCGGAATCCAAGACTGATACTAAGCAGGTAAGTTGATAAACCACCATACTGGGGATGTTTGTGCCCAGCAGAATCCCAGTGACAGCATTAAGCTAAAGGTCGCTGCTGAAATTTTAACTCAGTGGTACCCAGACTGAACAGGGTAAGAACAAGAAAAACGATATCGAGGCCAGTATGCCTCTTGGCAGGCACACAAGGTCTGGCACTGGGGACTCGTCAGGCTGTCAGAGCCCAAACACAGCACCTTTGATGAAAGCAGACTTCATCTGGCTGGCATCTATCTGCCCTCCCTCCATTCCCCCATGTCTCATTCACCCTGCCCTCATCCTTTGCTCTTTCCTACACCCTACTAAAAGAGTGTATTTGCTGCAGTTTCTTCGTAAGTAATTTAAAGGCAGAATAAAATGCTAACAATTTTAGTTAATGTCAAGGCCTCTCTGAAAAAGAGTTCCATCTAACCAGATATGAAGACAAAGACCTGCCTTCTAGGGTAGACAAGCATTCTCAAGGGGACTGACTGCCTGTCTAATCCATGGAAAAGCAGTTGTTACTCCTCATGCAAAAGCCTGACTGCCAACACAGGCATGTCTAACCTTCTGACAATGCATGATGATGCTGCAATCTACAAAGCTGGTGCTCAAGAACCCAATAATCTAGTTATCAAAACAGAGCTGTAGTGTTTTAAGTAAGTTTATGACTATATTGGGTCATACTCAGAGTTGTCCTTGGCTGCAGTATGGACACATCTAGATCATCTGGGATAGCTAGAATCTTAAAGAATTCTCAGTGAGGCGTAGACACAGGCACGCAGGTATGGTGGACCCTGAAGGTATGTCTGCTTTAACCAAATTTTAAAAAAAAGGTTTATTAAAAGATCCATTAAAATTGTGTGCTTTATTTTATCAAAAGCTTATACGGTTGAATCTTGAGCCAGGCATGGTGGGCATGCCTCTTATCCCAGGAGAGGCAGGTGGATTTCTGCAAGTTCGTGGCCAGCCCAATCTACATGGCAAGTTCCAGGACAGCCAGAGCTACCCAACAGAAAAAGTCTTCCTCTGAATGACCCTTAACAGATCCTAATTCATTTCTCTGTCCACAATCTCAGCTTCCTTTGCTGATCCGAGAATCCACTATGCTGTGATTCCTCAGGTCTGGATCCCAGGTCTTTCCTCGTTATGAGGTTTTTCCCTTGGTGACAGTGTCTACTCTAATGGCTTTAATTTCAGTTCAGTGTGGACTTCTTAGTTTTTAGACTAGACTTGTCTCCACAGCTCTGGGCTCATAATGCCAACCGCCTGTCTAATAAGGAAGTTCACCATCTCCAAATCTCCAACCCAGCACACCCCAAACAGAAGTTTCCATTCCCAGAGATCAGAAACCAAGAAAAAGCACCCAAACAAAATAATGACCCTTCCCTCCGACTCCTACTGTTCCCATCATAGTAACCATCCCATCCCTCCACTCAGACCTCCAACCCTCCACTACCAAAGCCATACTTGACTATTCCTCACCCCACCACATTCAACACTCGGTACATTCCCTAGACTCTACAAACAAAATGTATTTTTGTTTGTTTTGAGATAGATTTGTATCATCTAACTCAGACTGGCTTTAAAATTAAGATCCTCCTGCTTCTGCCTCCCAGGTGCTAGGGTTTGCAGACATGCACTAGCTCTTCTGACTTTAAAATGTACCTTGAATCCACCCTCTTTGTCTCCTCTGTTATTCAACAGCAGAACTTTCCTGTCCCCTCCCAACCCTCTTCCCTCAAAGTCAGTCCTCCACAGAGAGACATCTTCTCCAATCCCAGTCTGATCATAATTCTGTCCCTTTCAAAACTACTCCACCTCAAACAGAGGAAATCTAAACTCTTTAACCAAGGGCTAGATCAGTTTTGTCCAATGAAAACACACCATGAATCACACATGCAATTGAAAGTTTCCAAATAGTCAAGTAAAAACAGACCAACGGGTAGAGTTAATCTTAATAGTATTTTATTTAACCCATTTCAAAGATGTTACCCTTTTAATACATAGTAGCATAAAAATTACTAGTTAAGTAATTAATGTTTTCTTTAAGTTTTTTTTTTTTTTTTTGGTTTGGGGTTTTTGGTTTTTTTCTTTACGTTTTTAAATCTCTAAGTGTTCCCTCCCCTAGAGAAGCTGTCACCACCAGTCTAAGTCGGGGTCCTCTGATGGTGTCTTCCTGATACTTCTTTTTGTACTTCTGCTGTATCAATGCATTTGTCAGGACCCCTAAACTGGGTACTCCCTACGGACAGGACCCATATCTGTTTCATTCTCCACGGGGTACCTGGTACCCAACACAATACCTCAAATAGAACGAGTTTAATAAAAATGTGCAGAGGAATGAACAGCAGACTTTAAGTACCAGTAGGAAGGGGCTGCTTCAGTCCACTGGGGACAGCCAGGCTCTGCTTGGTGTGTGAATGCCAAGGTATGCTGGTATTTTACCACTCTTTATGATTGTTATACCCACAAACAGTAAATGTTGGCTGAGGCACACTGCTGTAGGGTAGACCTACCTAGATAATGGAATCCTAGTGAGGCTCCATCAACACACTGGGAAGCTTTCTCCCACCTTAGCTGCAGGAACAAAACGTGATCTCCTATTACACAGGGGGATTAGGAGCCTCCCTGCTCTGCCTTCTAGGAGGAAGGAAGGAAATCAACCACTCTGAGCCCCTCCTCCATACCCGCTTTGAGCTACCCTATAAGAATGTGGTAACTCAGATGAGTAAAGCACCTAACCAAAGCTGTGGGGCCTGGCTAACATCGAGATCCCTAGCAGCTTTGACAGTCAGGGCAACATGAACTTCCCAGTGATCCTCAGTGTCAGGGGTCCCACAATATGTCAGCAGCCAACCAACTGATTCCTGGTGACTATGTGAGAGCTAAGAGCAAGCCTGTGACCTGCTCAAAGCAGATGCCCAGCAGGTGGCCCAGGCTTCACTGTGAGTTAGAATGCTGGTATTTAGGGACACTTTCATATCTGGGGACCAGTTAACCATGATAGCACTCCTCAGGGTGGATTATTTTCAAACCAGTTTTATAACTTAGAGTTTTCTCTAGTTACATGCCTAATAAGTGGCTGAAGCAGGGATCTGAACTGAGGCCTTCCAGCTCAACTGTGTTAAGAGTTACTTTGGCCAAAAGGAGTCACTCTGATCCGGTATCTCCACAGCTTACACATAAAAACACAATCCTTCAACAAGGCAAAATGAGCTTGTCTTTGGGGCCCCCAAGGAGAAAGAGCTTGACATTCTGCTTCCAAATCTATAGGTTAGAATGGATGATGACCGTTATAAACCACAGAATGGCTGGGACCTGAGGGTGTGTAGGCCACCCAGTCCAGGGCCCTGGAAGACACTCTCTCTCCCCAATGAACAAGAGCAACTAGGAATTATCTAGCAAGCTTATCTTGGCCAGGCTGAGATGGCTGGCAGATTCACTGGAATCGTTGTGGGTATATTTACAATACACCTTAGCAGATACTGCAGAGGGTAAACAACTAAGGCTAAAGCCAGGTCCTTCCCAGGTAGCATGGGTGTCTGTCTGGGGTAAGGGGATGGGACCTAAGAAGCTCCACAAGGACTGCACTGTGTCACTCTCTTGTCATTTTCTCAGTTTTGGCTTAAAATCTGTTAAAAAAAAAAAAAAAAAAAAAAAAAAAACCCTTCCTTTTCTCCCAGAACAGCTGGGAATGCACAGATCCCAGCCCCTCAGGTCCTAGTCAGGACAGGATTTAGGACTACCACCAGGCAGCTGGTAGACCTCTAGACAGCTCATTCTCTGGTCTCCTTCAAGATAGAAGCAATATAAGATAGAGGGGCAGGCTTACCTCTGACCCAGCTGCTCCTAGCCTCAGCACACCAGGGACCACCAGAGCCAGGCCATATACATGTCTGGGAAATCAGTAGCCCATCCACAACAGTTGCATTTGAGCACCAATGAGGCACTTCCAACTGTTAGTAAAACTCAGTTCACTGCCTATTCTTCTTGGAGACATTCTTATGCTCAGAGCTATTACCCTAGTCACCCAGTAACTAAATGTTTTATTAAACTGCACCTATAAATCTATCAAGTACGTTTTTAAAACTCAAAGTCCAATTTTTCCTCTGCATATGAAAAGTTAGCAACTCATAGGTAGCAGATGTGACATGCATAAATGATAGACACCCCCATGTGGCCCCTTGCACCACAGATCTTCCGACTATCTTTGAGAGGAAAGGCTGGTTTACTGGCACATCTGGGGCAACATCTTGCTTTGTCAAGGAGAGAGCCATGGTTGGAGAATTTTTTCAGTTGAGGGCACTGACAGCCCATGGTCAGGTCTTTGAAATGATTTTCAGAGAAAAGTCTGCATAGTTCCTGAGCGTGATCCCCCAAGCTCCGCCTCTCTAAAGATCTGAGGCGCTGATGCAGTAGGTGAATTACTGCCTGGGAAAGCAAGCCAGTTTCCAATGGGAACAATTGTGCAGATTTTGCAGCCACTGTCAGTTACAACACTTGTGCGGGGTCAGTCAGAACCCTTCATGCAAACTAATGAAACCCCACATTGTCCTGCCACATGTGCCCACAGCACAAGATTCGGAAGGAGTTAGTCCCTCACAGCTGTTCCCAGGAATGTATGCCTCCACAAACCCACAGGCAGGAAAAGGGCCCAAGCCCTGATCTCTGGTATCCTGGCAATACAGATATCCCAACAGGAACTGGGCTGCTCTCAGCTCAAGGAGGGTTCTAGATTCAAACACAAATCCACCCATGAAGTTAAATGAATCAAAGGGACAGCAACCAAACGACGCTAACGTCAAGAGGAAATCCTGTCTGCAGGCCTCTTGGAGAAGCCTGCCTGTGCATCTGGAACAAAGGCTCCCCTGTGACATCAAGCAGGAGGCTTAAGCATTCTCTGGCTTCTGTCTTTGGCTACTTTTCAAAACCACAAGTACATCCAAGGGCAGCCAAGACAACAAGAAAGCTGAGAGATATAGTCTCCAAAAGAGAAGACCAACTCCCTTCTCCCAGCCGGCCTTCTGACTTCTTGGCAACTGAGGCTCTATTCTCTCAGGTGTTGGGGTGTTAGATGGGAGACCCCCCCTTTCCATTCAAGCAGACAGTTCAGTGTTGCTGACAGCTGTACCAATGTCATCAGAGGCTGCACAGCAGTGTCTGAGGAATGGTCAACAAGCACCACCCCATCTCACCAAACCCAGTTATCCTCTAGGGTACAGGCTTAGGCGATTCAGGAGCTTTCAGCTCATTTCCCCAACTGATGATGATGATGGTGTTGATGAGGAGGAAAAGGACGAGGAAAAGGGGAGGAAGAGATCTGCCATTCCTTATACAGGGTTTTGGTGTTCCAATAAAAATGTAGATTATATCCTTTAAGATTTCTTTTGTTTTTGGTTTTGAAGACAGGATTTCTCTGTGCAGCCCTGGGTGTTCTGGAACTCACTCTGTAGACCAGGCTGGCCTTGAACTCAGAGATTTCCGCCTGCCTCTGCCTGCTGAGTGTTGGGATTAAAGGCATGTGCCACCACTTCCCATCCCTTTAGGATATTTTAAAAATATTAAAAGGGATATTAATAATGGATATTAACAGCACCCTTTTACATTATATAGCTTTCTTTGTACTTGGTTTATTCATAAAAGGGAGAATATGACATATGTGGATATGTCAGTTTAAAAACTGTAAACATTTGGGTCACACGGAAGATTCTCAACTTTGTTCAAGGCCTCCCATGGGATAGATATTCAAATTGTTTTCAACTACAATAAAGGACACTGTTTAATGATTAATAAGCTAAGCATGTTTGCTGTAAAAACAGCAAATCTACAAGTCAGAATACAGTAGTACCCTTATCTCCCAAAAGTGCTTGAAGTTACAGATAGTACTGGATCCTCAGCTAAGTTCTGTCCTAAACACACGCCTATAATAAAGTATAATTTATAAATCAGACATCATAAGAGAATGAAGCAACAAGAGACTAAAACAGCATAATAATATACTGTATATCTTGGCAGCTTCAACATACTGTTTTTTTTTTTTTTTTAGTTAAAAACTTTCAATTCCCACCTTTAAAAAGTTTTTTAGAGCTGTTCATTGGCATATCGTAATTGCCAACATCGCTGCTCTTATCTTTTGGGGCCATTATGAAATCATTGTCTTCATTATGAACACAAACACCACCATACCATGACAGTCAAAATGGCCTCTAAGTGACAAACTCAGGGGAAGGGGGAGAATACATAGTTTGGTTACACTTCACCAGGACATGATTCTTGCCCTGCTTGGAACGGTAAAGAACATAGTGAGATTTCTTCATGCTACTCTGAGGCTCACACTGAAAATTCATGAATTATTTCCAGAATTTTCCATTTACTATCTTAGCTAACAGCTGACGGTGGGCAAATGAAACCCCAGGAAGTGAAAGTGCAGATAAAGAGATTTACAACCCAAGGAGGCACTTGCCTGGGTTGTTGCCTTCTGTGTGTAGGTGGGGAAACCATGAAGAGGGAGTCTAGCATGCCCAGAAGGACCTGGCATTGCCATATCAATGTGGGAGGTGGCGAGTTTTCATACTGTGCTTTTGGCCAGGTCACTGTAAACTGACCTGTGGACGGCTGGTGTTTCCCTAGCTCCCTTCAGATCCAGGCTGAAAGGGCTGTAGGTGTTGCATGGCTCACTGTGTTTCTGCTGTGAGACTTTAGGCAAAGCCTGCCTCCAGAACCTTGGGTTCTCATTCATGGTCCTCAGCTATAAACTCTCATGTATAAGATCTTTCCTCGTAGCGTGCTTTATTTCAAAAAGGAATTGAGGTAGCTTGTAATCTTACTGGAATATTTTAAAAGACAAAAAAAAAAGCCAATCATGTGCTCTGAACTCTTAAAAGTTAAGAGGAGATTAAAAAAAAATGTTAGAAAATGACTGTTGATAATGAGTTTAAACAGGTCAGACTTCATGAACCTTTGGTACATCAGGCCTTCCCACTCTGTGTGATTTGTGCGGGATATTCATGTGGTACTTCTTGTATTTATCGTAAATAATAGGATTTTTTTGAGTGAAGAGAAAAAGATGAATTTAGATTAATGGGGTTGTGAATAATACACAACTCCTAGGTCAGCAGAACTTGTTAATTCTTCTGCAGCCAGGACTTCCAACTCAGGACTTGGCCCCATTCTTTGATAAGATCTTTTATGGAGCTCTGACCTCTGTCCAAGTCAGTTTTCAAATAAAAAAAGCTTTGAACTCCAGGTAGGTTGGCAGTTTGGACCTTGGGTGTTTATAAAGGACTTCCTGGATAGGAGGCGAGTCCACTACTGCCTCCTGCCCGGCAGCCCCGCTCTACAGTCTTCCCCTCTGTGTGTGCTGGCATTTGGTCAGGGAGGACTTCACAGCTTTAAGATGTGGCTCTGCAAACTGTCTGTGTCTGGCACATGGCAGATACTTGGCCGAAGAGGAGATTAGTTAAGAAAATGTGTTCCCCAGAAAGTTAACTGTAACAGCCAGCTCTGTCTCTGCATCTTGCAGCCTGACACTGATTGGTGCTTGCTTCTGCCAGTCATCTTTTTCATTCTTGCCTACTGGATGCCAACAGTGACATATTAACCAAAAGAACTTAGGTATGAGCCTCCGTATTTGCCCAACTCTGTATCTGCTCATTTCAGCAGCAGACTGCCTGGGCTGTCTTGGTAGGAAGCCACACATCTGGGTTTCCCAGAGGTGGTCCATGGCTTTCCAGTTCCCAGGATAACCACCTGATCTGACATTAGAAACACTTTAGGGCTCTCTAACATTGTCCATGGAGAATATCTGGGCTTCACCTGTCTTCCTCTTACAAATATGTGAAACTAAAATTGATGCTTCACTCCTGTCTGCCCAGCCCCCAGCCCCCAGTTAACTCTACTGCTCTCTCAACTTAACCCACTCCAGATATAGGCCACACCAGCTTTCTTTGGGGTTTGCAAACACCAAGTTGCTCTCAGCTCCAGCTTTGCATTTGGAAGAGGCTACATGGGTCAAGGTTGCCTTCTTTCACTGAGTAGTCATCTTAAATAAAAAACTATCCCCTCTTTTAAAGACCTTTACAAATACAAAGTCACAACTATTCATGCTCATAGGGGCCAGCATGTCAGCCTATTTCTTCTACAGCATTTAGTTTAATCTTGAGTTGTCTTATTTACTTGTATCTAATTTCTCACTGAAATGCAGTTCAGATGCAAAAGTACAAAAGCAGATTGATGCAATACTTTGGCTGCTAGAGTGTCTTCAATGCTAGACCAACCCTTTAAGTACTCAAGGAAACCCTGGGGCCCATAAAATCAATACACTCTAATGAACATAGGTGTTCAATACATAGATGGAACCAAAAATATGAAGCAGGATCAGAGTAGCTTTCTTTGCTACAAGGTTGGACGACCAAAAAGATAAAGGAAGAAACTGCCCTGCTCCTTAACTGATACCATCACACGCTGCCAATCTCCAGGAAGGAGAGCACAGTTCCCAAATTGGCTCTACTAAGCAGAGGCCAACTACAGCCCAGTCTTTATGAATCCAGAGAAGCAGCATCTACAGCTGTGAGGCTTACTTACCCAGAGTCCTGGCCTCAACAGGGAGGAAGCAATCCTTCCATAACAAAATCATGGAGCTGATTTGGTAAGGAAGCCACACAAAAATTTAATTTGGGCATCCTGACAACTAAAGAAAGTATGGATTCTAACTTATATATGCCTTGGCATTACTACAGAGTTAAGTGGATGTCGTTTACAATATGATTTTTTAAATGTGTTTTCTTTTAAAAGTCTTAATGTGGCAAGTTAGATTTTTAAGAAGAAATGACTTTTTAAAACACTGTTATATTTATGCTGTGGCTATATACACTTTAAATCAGAATCCTTATCCTCAGAAGGCATGTATGAAAATATGTTTACATAAAATAAGTTAATTAGAAAATGAGATTTGGTTCTATAATACCAGAGCGGGGGAGGTAGATATAAAGGAAAATAAGACTGTCTGTATCAGTTGGTAACTGCTAAGGTGCAACGATGGCCTTACAGAGGTCACACTATTCACTTGCACAATGGGACGCAGTCCAGTGGCAGAGCACATGCTTCGCATATATAAGGCCCCGAGTCCTCAACACCAGAAGGAAGGAAGAAAGGAAGGACAGACGGAAGAGAGAAAGGAAAGAAGGGATTCCTATAGCTTTACACACATCTAACATAACGCCCTTCAGATAATTTTCATTCAGGAAGTGACAGGCGTTACCTGAAGGTGAAGGTTTCCCCTTTCCAGTCTTGCAGTGGGTTTTCCTGGATGATGTCCTGGGTCAGAGGTGAGCTCTGTCCTGGGGATTTGGAGTGGGGGAGGGTACCAATGTGACGGGCATTGTCACAGGACCGTATGGGAGGAGGGCCTTTTTTCTTCCGTGGAAGAGTGCCGTGTATAGACGCATTGTGATAGGCATCTGTGCGGTGCTCAGCAAGAGGGGACTTGCTGCTCAGAAGGTCCATGGATGAGGCCAAGGGGAACTGGTGATTCACAGGCATGTTTCTGGGAAGGCTTGCGAACTTTCCTGCAGCCATGGTTCTCAACTCTAAGGAGGGAAAAAAGAGGGAAGGATAAGGTTATGATAGCTATTCACAAGAATCAACTTCAAAACTGGAAATAGTCATGAGACATCAAAAGGTAAAGAATGTCTAAAGGCATCACTAGTGGGGCCTCGTAAGAATGGAGGATTAGCTCATCTCTCTCCCCTTTCAGGATTCTGTAGAGAAATTCAGCTGGGTGGGCAGCAAATCCAAATAGCTAAACACATCTCAGATTTGTTAGAGGCACGTGAGCCATTTTATCATTATTGAAGAGGTGGGGACACAGTTAAGGAAAAAAGACTGCCATCAAGGGACTGGTAATAAACACCAGAAAAAAATATTATAAGTTGTTAGATGATTGCTACACTGATCCACCACCCAGCAAATGATAAAACAGGCAGAGATGATTGGAATTCTTTAGCTGCTGGAATTTCTGCAGTGACAGACCAAAATTGTGCTACCCACAATGATAGGGCAGCTTTCCTGGCAAAGGCTTGATGCTTCTAAATAAGTCACTGTACTCTAACTAACCAAGGCAGGGTCTCTCTTCCATCGGGTGGTGACACCCTACAGACTATTTCCAAGTGGGGCCCGGAACCTGGCAGCCAGCAGCAGGGTTAAGCAGTGCCCACAGGAAGGAAGTAAAAGGTAAAGGGGAGAGAAATGGGTTCAGGGCACAGAAAAAGAGGAAAATCACCAGCAAGACAGCAGCATCAGCTCTAACAACTGTTCCCAGGCATGGCTGGCATCATTTGCCTCAAACAGTGCTTAAGCTCCAAAATAAGCTGTAGTTTTGACCTAAGCCAATTTCTTCAGGACCCATCAAGGCTAACATAAAAATCAAACAGGAACCCTAGTTAAAATATATATACACACACACACACACACACACACACACACACACACACACACACAATTCCTGGGATACCTTAAGTCCCAGAAGATGCCCTATGTTGCCTATGACATCCAACTAAGGTCTGTACATCACTGGGGGACAGCTGAACTCAAGAGCCCATTCTCAAGCTCACAGCACCCATCCCTCAAGTCACCAGCCTATCTACTTCCATGGTCAGAGGGGAAAAGAGCTTTGAGTGAGAACTGCCCCTCTAGCACCCCTGCAGAGCTGGCACTACTCAAGCATTGTCTTCTCAGCTTCACCACCACTCCGTGAGCTCACGGAGGTGGCAGCCGGATGAAAAGAGTTTGCAAAGGAAACACACTTTGTGTGCTTGTATGCGGAGCCACACAAATCCACTGCTACAACAACAGCGAGAAGTGCAGGCTGGGTATCATATGCTCAAGAACATAGTCCTAAGCCTGGCCTCTGTTCTTTGCCATCCTTGATAATTTAGAAGCTTGCCGGGTGCATGTGAGACCACATAGAAGGCTTGGCTTAGAAGGGATGTAGAAAAATAGGGAGGTGAGTCCTGGGAGGGCCCCTCCAGTCCTGGCCAGCTCCTGGTACACTGTCAGCACTTACTCAATGTTAATCACTGTTATTTTTAAAGAGAAATCAAAATTCTGTAGCCCGCTACCTGACCACCAGTGATGTAAACCAACTAGCAGTCCCCCCACCCCACTCCCACCCACCAACCCCCCCACACACAGCTGGGAACTGCCTCTGTTCAAGCTATCAGCACCTTCCTTCTTCATGGATAGCCCTGCATCATCTCAAAGAAACTGGTGGGGTGGGGGCACAGCATACACCATCAGTACCACACAAAGCCTCTTCATGTATAAAAGCCACGCTGTTGATCAAGTCTGTTTCCACGAGCCAAGAGGAGCAAAGGGGACTTTAGTCCCAGTGACTGAGGCATCTCGGCACATCCAAGCTGGAGGTGGAGTCTGAGGTCGCACTAAAAGGCTCTGAAATGCCCTTCTCAAGTACCTGGTACCTCAGTTCATTCTCTGATAACAAGGTCTGTTAACATCTTCCTTTCCTATTTTTAATCCGACAAACACTTAAGTGTCACTCTATATAAGATGCAGAGCTCCAACCTTGAACTCAAGTAGCAATCCTCATGCTGGAAGGAACAACAGTTAATTTTGACAGAAGCACTCCTAGAGATTGGAGAGAACATAAGCAACAAAAACTTGAACGCATCAGGAAAAGCCCCCTAAGAGAACACTGTAGCAACACCAGACTCATGAAGGTATGGAAGCATCCCCACACACTGAATGCACTGCATGCCGGGCACTATGGCTTGGGTGGAAACATTTCCTGGAAGACCTACAGCTTAGGGCAAGGCCAAGGAATCTTAAAGGAGGGAAGACCTGTACAGGAGGGATCCGGTGTGGAACTCAATAGGTGTTATTCTGGTAATTCTGGAAAGGGAAGCCAGAGATATCACTCAGACAGAGGGTAGTGAAACAGAAAGAACAATGAAGGACTGACCTCAGGAAGTGGCCAAGAAAAAGGCCAGGATAGAGTGAAGAGTCATTAGAAGCTCAAGGTCTCAAGTTGGAAGGAAGGAAGGAAGCCATGGCCATGGGAGGATGGCACCATGCCGTAGCACAACAGGAGGTTTCAAAAGGGACCCAGGCAGGAGGAAGATATGCTCACCAGCTGGAGCTGTGTGTAAGGCACTAGGGGACAGTTCAGTGCAGAAGGAGGTTAGAGTCTGTTATGTTAGACATGGACCAAATGGAGTCACTAACACAAAGGGAATAAACCAGGGCGCTTATTAGTGTCACCCATGACAGTGGATGTGAAAGTATCTCCCACACTACCAGGAACCATCGACAAAATATGAATTGCATCCCTGCTTCTGACCACGGCTGCCTCAAGTCTGTCAGGACCAAAACAGAGAACGAGTTCTGAAAATACAAAAACCTTGGATCAGTATGGCTGCGTGTAAGAATCCTATAGGGAATATTTACAGTGTGGCCCAACCACAACTCAGATTCTGAAACTAGAATCTGCATTGGGGATTCTCTTTGGCAGAGAGCACATTTCACTTAATTTGTCTGCCTGGGTATCATATGGGAATCAAAAGGTGGAAGATCTCAGATATGGTTAGCACCATGCTAGGATTGCGAAACAATAAAAAACAAACAACATAAAGTGATCTCTGACCTCACCAGGTTAATATTTTATAGGGAAAGCTGAGAATAAGAGAAAATATGGAGATCTGGAGAGATGGTTTAATGATTAAGAGACCGGCTGCTCTTCCAGAAGACCTGGGTTCAATTCCCAGCACCCACACGGCAGTTCATGACTCTGTAACTCCAGTTCCAGGAAATCTGACACTCTCATACAGACATACAAGTAGGCAAAACAACAATGCCCATAAAATTCAAAATAAATTATTCTTTAAAAAGAGTAAATGGAGCCGGGCGGTGGTGGCGCACGCCTTTAACCCCAGCACTTGGGAGGCAGAGGCAGGCGGATCACTGTGAGTTCGAGGCCAGCCTGGTCTACAAAGTGAGTCCAGGACAGCCAAGGATACACAGAGAAACCCTGTCTCGAAAAACCAAAAAAAAAAAAAAAGAGTAAATGGTGGTAGTCCAAGTTCATTTTCCCAGTTTAGAGGGATAATGTTCATTGATTTGAAATATTTTCTGTGCGGGCTTACACTGCAACAGGGATGGAGCTATAAGGCTCTGCTCTCCAGATTCCTGAACTGAGATATGGGGAGTCTGACCATAGTACAAAGACAAGAAAATAAACCATGAAATACCCACATTGTATACCCCTCAAAGAATACAAAACAGAACAAAATGGAGCAAGATGAAAAAGGACATTGGCTGGAGAAAAAGATAACTTGATATGATGGTCTGGGAGGGTCTTTCTGAGGCACTATCAACCACATGAGATCACAGGGGGAGAAAGATAAGGGAGCAGGCAAGCAAAGACCTGAAGGCAGTTCCAGGCAGAGGAAGCATCCCAGCTCAACAAATGCAGAAGCCTAGGAGTAAGTGGCTAGCTAGCACAGCTCCACAGAAGATTAAGTGCTGGCTTCCATGGATTCTTCACTTCCATATGTTTCATTAGACTATTTGGTTTTTGAAATTCAAAATGGTATGACTCAGAGCCTGGGTCCTGGAGCCAGGATTTTTCTACTTCCAACTTCTACCCTGCCTCACCATAGTAGCCATGAGGTCTGGGACAAGTTGCACCACTCTCTGAAAGCCAGTGGGTCATTTGCTAAATGTGTTAACAAGCCTGTCTTCGTGCATTGTCATGAAAATTAAGTGTGATGATGTGTATGAAGTCCTCGATGCACAGCAAGCAAGAATACGTCTCCTCCAATCAGGACAAGGGCCACATCTGCACAGCGCACTCCCTGTGTCCCCACTGAAGTGGGGGTTCACAGCACTGTGGCTGGGAAGGGTGAGGAGGGAGATGTTTCAACCTAGAGCAGATGTAAACACAGCAAACCAAGCGGGCACAGACACCAACGAGCCATACTCATGCTTTTAAACAAACACCATCAAAGACAAACACCATCCAAGACTGACCATCCGCCTTGACTGCCAGATCCTGAAATACATGCAAAGGTCAGGCGCTCCATCTTGATAGGAAAGTATGAGACTCTGGGAATGCTGAGAGCATGAGTGAGCCTCACTACAAACCCTGAACAGCCTTGCTGCCTGCCTTCCTGACTCTGGTCAGCCACTGAGCTTTGAAAAGTTTATGAACTCTGTCCAACTCACTTGCTCTACAAAGATGGCTAAAACAAAACAACAAAAGCTGATGATCTTGCAAGTTGAGGCAAAGATACACAGCCCTGCTCGCTTGGACTTTTCTCTGGTTTCTGAAATGGGATAGTTTCAAGACAAATTCATACATGGTGACCTGATGGAAGAGCCTTAAGAACTTTTTATGTTTCAAACTGGAAATGCCACTGCCCTTACCATGACCATGACAGAGGATCTGTAATTCAAACCCGCAGCCCTATCTTCTTTGCAAAGTCAAACAGAGAAGGCAGACAGAGCGACCCCACAGATAAAATTGGCTTCTCCACTTAGAATTTTTGCTTGGCTTTGGGAATGGAGGGTATCCTTTCTTTTTTTGAAATAAACTTATGAAGTCTAGCCAGCCGATTGAAGTATGAATAATTCCTCCATGGATTGTATTTCAAGCAATAGAGTGAAGGATTTACAGGGCAAGGTTCTTACGATTAGCGCCCATCTGACAAAGCAGTTTTCTTTAATCCATAAGAACTGAAATCTGGGTTACTCATCTTGGAAATGTCAGGCTTTTTAATAGCATTTGTGAAGGAGTCAGTGTTGTGCTGAGGGAACCTTTGGCATGGAAAACTGTTTTCTTTACACTCAGGAGGCTTCCTGGCACACTTGCGGGTGGGCAAACGGCTTAGCCCATGGGCTCCCCCATGACTCAGAGCCCCTTTCCCCACTCGGCCTTGCGGAGCCCCCTTCAGGATCTCGCCTCCACCCGGGGTAATACAGAATGAGATCATGAGCTTCCAAACTGACCTTCCCCGTAGAGAGGTCTGTGGAACCTTGGGAGATAAGAGTCAAGGTTTAAAAGACTGTCTCTGAACTCAGGGCTCCACTTCCTGTGCCTAACTGCTGTAGGCAAAAACAGACTATGGTTACTCCCCTTTTCACCTTGCCCCAAGCAACTGTTAAAACCTTAGTCCTGGGATGCGCTGCCCGCGCTGCCCTGCAGCACCCCGCTGCCTTTGGCAGTGGCCCTCCAATGAGTGTCTACACCTGATCAAACTCTTTAAGTGGCAGTAGACTAGTGGTGTGAAGGAAGATGGGCTGCGACCCGTCCCTCCCTCCTTTCCCCTTCCCCTCCCCGACTCAGGGGGAGCCACACAACCAACTATTCATTCTTTCTCAACAAAGGGAAGGCGAGGGGGAGGGAGATGTTGTCAACAGTTACTGGGCAGGCTCCTTCACTTTCTTTGCAAACTTCCCAAGAGATTAGCGGAGAAAGCCTCAGGCTTCCAGCAGAGTCGTCTGGGCCATCTCACCTCCCCAGCTTAGACCGGCCTCGGGCAGAATGAGACTGGACTAGGAGGGGGTCCGGAGGGGGTCAGGAAGGAGTCCCGAGGCCAGCGCCGGGGAAGATATCACCGGGGAGCCAAGGAGTGGGGATGTCCCAGGCACATCACCACGGTCCACTCCTGGGATCTCCCGGATCCGAAGACCCCGAGGGCTCAAGTCTCATCCCCCCCCACTTTGGCCAACCCCAACTCCCACGCTAAGTCTGCGGGGGTCCGGGATTAAAAACACACTGGGGCTGCCCTCTTCCCGAAGCCTAACTTTTGTCCGAAGAACTTCACAGTCCAGTCTCAGCACCGGCCAGGGAGCCCAAGAGCCCGAGCTGGGACGCACTCACCTCCCCGCGCAGCGCTCCGGGTCTGGGGTGGCGGCTCAGCACCGCGCCGCCCGCACCGCACCGCAGCTGCTCCGGGAGCTCGGGCGGCTCATGGTCCGCGGGCGTCCGCGGAGAGACCCGGGCGCCTGGTCGGTGCGCGCCGCGATTCCGTTCCGGTCCTGTCCTACCCAGCGGCAGCACACACGGCTCTGAGCCCGCGCGGCGCGCTCTCTGGCCCCCAACTGGTGATTTGCGGCTTCGCGGCCCCACCCCGCCCAGCCGATTCGCCCGGCTGGGCCGATCCCCCGCGACATTTACATTCGATGACTTCTTCTGGCCTTCTTCGGCCCAGATTTGAGAGTTTTGACTCCCACTTATCTTCCCCGCCACACACACACAGAAACCAGACTTCAAGTTTAGCTCGACCTCTTCTTTACAGAACCTCCTCACTCAACCGGACAGCCCCCGACTAATCCACTCCTCCTCCCCCCACCCCCACCGGCGTAATTTAATTACCCAGCAGATCTGCTGCAGCATTAAACAGACACACCTGGCTGGCTTTCAATTTAAAGGGCTTTGATGGGACAAAGACCCAGGTAACCACAGCGAACAAGCCTGGGAACAGGCAAATCAATCACTCCTACAGGCGCGCTCGGAAAGCCAAGTGGGTGGGGGTACACGTACACGCAGTACTAGATGTCTTCGTGAGACTACACACGCTAGCAGTTATCAAAACCTAGTTAGAGAGTCAACGAAACCGCACACAGGCAGCAGACAAAAGGAACAGTGAACCATAAACACATCTGCACTATCGGGGCGGCTTGATTTATGTCAGTTATTGCTGGGGAGTACGGGGGGGGGGGTGTCAGTACATGGTCCAGTAAGTTGTGCTTGGTCCTGGAGTCATGATGCCTATCCCACACCACACCCTAAACCAAATCCTGGTGGATTTTAGATCTTATATAAATCGGTAACACTAAAGAAATTATAAAAACAAACAAACAAACAAACCCTTGCTGTAAAGATTCCTTAAATAAACGAAATACTAACTATAAAGGAAAAGTGCTCGTTGACATAATTGGCATTAAGAGCTCCTGTACCATGAATGAAAACGCAAATCACAGACAAAACATGAGCAATACATCAAATGAGAGAAATGTATGCAAAATATATAAAGAACATCTTTAGATCAGTTGAATGAGCCAGACAGTTGGACTGGAAACAGGCAAGGTATTTTTATGTACACACAGTTCCTCTGTTGCTGTGATGAATGCTATGGCCAAGAGCAACTTGCAAGAGGAAATTTGTTTATTTGGCTCACAAGTTATAGCCCATCACCTAGGGAAGCCAAGGCAGGAAATCAATCAGAGACCATGGAGGAATAAGACCACTTGGCCTTGTTCATGGTTTGCTCAGCTTTCATTTGCAAGTCAGGCCCACCTGCCCAGGGGTGACACCACCCACCGTAGATTGAGTCCTCCCACATCAATCACTAATCAAGAAAACACCTCACAAATTTGCCAACAGGCCAATCTGGTTGGGGTAATTCCTCAATTCAGGTTCCCTCTTCCCAGGTGACTGGTGGTTCTCAACCTGGGGGTCATGACCCCCTTAAGGGTTATACAATGTTTAAACAGGGGTCACATATCAGATATCCTGCATATCAGATATTTACATTATGATTCATAAGAGCAAAATTACAGTTATGAAGTAGCAATAAAATAACTGGTGGGGTGGGTCACCACAACATGAGAAACTGTGTTAAAGGGTCGCAGCATTAGGAAGATTGAGAACCACTGCCCTAGGTTGTTCTAACTGACAAGACTAGCCAGCACAAATGGGCAACTGGGTGACACCAGGAAAGCAATACACGGTCACAACCAGAAGTTCGTCAAGGATAAATCTTCAAAATGAGCCAAACAATTCTGCAGCTAAAGAACAGCTCAAGTTAAAAATCTACAGACAGCTTTAACAACAGACTCAAGAATCAAGACAAAACAAAACACACAACCAAAATCAGTAAAGTTGAACTTTGTGGATTTTTTGTAAAAAAAAAAAAAAAGAAAGAAAGAAAGAAAAGAAAAGAAAAAGCCTATCGTTTATGCAGTGAACCAATATACTGCATTAGGGGCATTGTAGGAGAACAGAAAGAGCCAGTGGAAGAAAATGTCCTGAACCTGGACTGAGAAAGGAACATCCTACTCTGTGGAGCCCAGAGAATGCTAACTGATTAAGTATAAATACAAGCTACCTTACAGTGGAGCCTTTATTTATATTATACACTATAATTATACACTTACATTATATACTTTAAGAGCAGAGCCTTGACATTTTTTAGTATATGTATGTATTACCTACACAATAACTCCTTGTAAAACTATGCCCCACCCCCATGTCACTGTTGAAAGAGCCACTGGTTTAGTTTTGCTTTGAAGTACCCTTTAAAAAGTGACCTGGTTCCAGAACATTAAGTTTGTTCCAGTAGATTTTGAGGCCAAGTCAGCTGAAGACTTTATAACACGATATTCAAAAGCTCTGGCCTTGTCTGTGGGTACAAGTTCGTAAACAGCCACTTGTAAAAACAGTCATTACACTTCCCTCTCTCAAGTTTGCACTGTCAGCTGACCAGGATGGGACAGAGCCCTGGGCAGGTCTACTGAACTCCGAGATCCACTGGAGCAGAGGCCTTTTATTCTGTTTACTGTTTATTGCTTAATGCTTACCGACAAACAGACGGGGTTCACTGTACACTGGAATGACAGCTGACTGCGAAGGGTCACGTGACTGGCCTCAAAGACGTGAATATCACTTTGGAAGACTTTACATCAGCCTCTTACCTTTCTTTGTCTAGTTTAATTTTCCCTTCAAACTGTAAAAGCATATTACAGATGAGATGCTTCCATATTCTTCTGATGTGAATATGTGTGGATTAGCCCACAGTAGGAGGAATTCATGAGAGTGCATTTCAATAGAATGAAAGAGTAATATAATTTTTGGTTAGGTAGTAGTCACATAAGCCACAAATTAACACTACGTCTCACACACACACAAAGTTGTATATACTTGTATTGTTCAGAGAATGTGGACACATTCTCATTTATTTTATTAACAGATAATAATTACACAAAATAATGAGCTTCATTATGACATTTTCATATGTGAATATAATATTCACACTCACCTTCCTCCTTTAATCCTCCACTTCCCATTAGTTCCTCCTACTTCCCAACTACAGATTCTTTTTTCTAATGACAGGGTCTCATGTAGTCCAGGCTGGCTTGGGATTTACTATATGATCCTGCTGCCTCGCAATCAGTACTGGGATTATAGGTGTGCGCCACCATGCCTGGTTTATACAGGGCTAGGAATTGAATTCAGGGCTTTGTGAATGCTAGACAAGAACTCTACCAACTGAGCACATTTGTAACTCACTCCGAAGCACTTTTCTTAAATTTTAAAGATGTATTTATTTATTTTATGTATATGAGGGCTTTGTCTGCTTGTATGCATATGCACTATGTCTGTGCCTGGTGCCCTGATATAGCAGAAGAAGGCACCAGATTCCCTGGACATTTATCTTGTTTCCAAGCCTTATCTGGTACAAAGAATACTGCAAAGAATAAAATATACAAGTATATCCATGCAACAAATTTCCATAATTAAAAAGTACTGATTTAAAAAGTATGCACTTTTTAAAACTGTGCTAAATAATGGCACTTGCTTTCCACAGGAATTTTATGCCAATTTATAAATGACAGAAAATGCCAAGCTCATTTTACCCAGCCTGATCAGAAGATGTTATTAA
Source organism: Lophiomys imhausi (assembly GCA_907164525.1). Lineage (NCBI taxonomy): Eukaryota > Metazoa > Chordata > Mammalia > Rodentia > Muridae > Lophiomys > Lophiomys imhausi. Next base: position 16,518,604 of record CAJQZJ010004763.1, read on the forward strand.
ACTCTGGTATTTTCATCAACTTTTCAAGTGAAATATGAATTTAGGTAATTTATAATTTGCATTTCTCTTATAAGAAATGAGGCTGCTCACATTTTCACATTTACTGGTCTTTTGTTTTCTGTTTCTGGGTTTATATTTCCTTTTTTTTTTTTAAGAGTTATTTATTTTATTTTATTTTATTTTTGGTTTTTCGAGACAGGGTTTCTCTGTGTATCCTTGGCTGTCCTGGACTCACTTTGTAGACCAGGCTGGCCTCGACTCACAAAGATCCGCCTGCCTCTGCCTCCCAAGTGCTGGGATTAAA
>CAJQZJ010004763.1:16518917-16582898 GCA_907164525.1 Lophiomys imhausi
GTGCTGGGATTAAAGGCGTGCGCCACCACCGCCCGGCTTTAAGAGTTATTTTACTTTGTGTTTGCCGACTGTTTTGTCTGTGCACCATATGTATGCCTGGTGCCCAAGGAGGTCAGAAGAGGGTGTTGGATTCCCTGGAACTAGAGTTGAAAGCCCCACCATCAAAGTACTGGGACTTGAACCCAGACCCTCTGCAAGAGCAACAAGTGCTTTCAGCTGCTGAGCTAACAATTCTCTAGATCCTTATATTTCCACCTGTGGAGGCTTTTCCTATCAACTTTCTAGGGTCTCTTTCCACATAAGGAGGTTTAGTTTTTCTTGGTAGAAGCTGTAAATGGCCTTTTCTATGGTAACTTTTTACAGAGGAGATATAGTAAGCAAAGCACTGTTCTTTCAGGAGCCCACAGTGGCAGCACTTAGACTAGTGAGCCAAGGTGTGGATGCCGACCAGAAGGCTGTGGCAATAGTCTTATTGTCACATGACAAGGGCTTTCACTGGCCGATGGCAGTGGGAATAGGAGTGACGGGCGCGTCAGTGACCTGTAATGATAACAACTGCGGTGGGTTTAGGAGTGACGACAGGCAAATGCCGTCAGACGCCCCAGATGCTTTGAGCAGCGATCTGGTTCTGTTCCCGACCCATTTGGAATTGCGAAAAGGTGGTGAGTTTTAGCAGTCAAACGAGTTGCTCAAACTCCCATGGAAGGTACATGGCGAAATAAGGCTAACTCTTGGTCTATCCAGCCCCAGCTGCCTGGCAGGGGAGAGGAAAATGACCCAAGTCTTCAGTCTGCGTGAGTAATGCCTAGCTCGATGACAGATGCTGACGCCCGGGGACAGCTGCCTCTGGCCATGGAGACATGTGTTTAGGTTTAGGAACGCTGGGTGCTTTTCAAAGTCTGTTCCGTGATGGTTCTATGTGGGTCAAAAGTGGGTGGCATTGCCCCCTTATTGCTGATGTGAATGCAGATTAAATGGCAGTCTCTGAATACAGAGTTGGATACCCCTGCTCTGTAAAATATCCTTTACTCTTCCCACGGGTCAGGTTCCCCAGTTACACATGCACAGAGCTCCCTTCTCCTCCTTGAATTTGTTGCTGTGGCTAATTATGCCTTTGTTTTTGTTATTGCTGTTTAATATTTATTGTGCTATAGAATGTATGGTCTGTGTTTGGACTGGCCTTTGTTTTGTTCTTAGTAAGGGGCCTGGCATAGAATTACTACTCAGTACTTGTCAAATGAACAAATGAACTCCAGACCTACAGGCCCTTTGGCCTTTTACCCTGCACCCCGTCGTGATGCTCCCTGTCAGCTAAATCAACGGAATGCTATGCTGGTTGTGCCGTAAAACAGTCTTAGCAGTCATATTTCTTCAGACTGCGTGCTCGCTTTTACTTGCAGTTTTAGACAGGGAAATCTTTAGCTGCCTTGGTTCAGCAAACATATGAAAGGGCAACACAATGATGACTTCAGGGCTGAGTAGGAATATCGGTCAAGGAGCTCTCAGCCTGAGGTTGACACACAACCTTGCAGATCCACAGAGGATTCCTTGAGTCCTGTTCCATGACATCATGTGTTGACTGGCAGCTGCAGAGGGCAAACTGCACATTGAGCTGGAAAGATCCCTGAAGTTTTCAGCTTTGTAGAGTCCAAACCAGAGGAGCTGGCCAGGGTACAAGAGATGCACACAGCTGCGAAGATGAGGTCCAAACAGAAAGCCTGAACGTGCACCACTGCACAGAGAGCGACTGAGAAGTCTCTGAAATTAATGTGGGACACATCAGCAACACAGGGAACTAACTGTTAGCTCTGATGCCGACTGCCGCAGCAAGGTTGGAAGGAAGTATTTTCCAGAACATTCCCCTCTAGGTTCCTGCTGTGGATTTGGTGCCATGGCAATCCCCAGTCTACTAGGCTGGCCACTCAGTCTGCTTCCAAGAGGCTGGCAGAACAGCTGTTTACTCTTTGCCACATTGGCTAGAGAATCCATGGCATGAGGGCTATGGCTTAATGGGCCCCACTCAGCACTTACTGAATAGTGAGAGGGTGAAAGAAATGTGCCTAGCAACACGGGCTCATTTTCTATTCAAGGTCCATTCAAATCTGCTTGTCCGTATTTGACCTGGCCACTTCAGGACTCGTCCTCATCACCAAAGTCTGCATCCTGTTCTCTCTCGCTCTCTCTGTCTCTCTCATTGTTGTTTATTTGTTTCAAGATACAGTCTTGCTATGTAGCGCAGGCTGACCTGACCACATGATCTTCGAGCCTCAGCTTCGGAGTCCTGGGATTCTGAGCACGTACCCTGACTCCTGGTTATTGTTCACTTTCTTGGTCTTATTACTAGCTTTACATTATTAATCTGCTTCTTAACTATTTCAGCAGTTAGAAGGGAAATAAAATAAAACACCTCTAAGTAATTACACAATTCCAAATGTTTTATATTTTTTTCCTTTATATAGCCTTCCCTTTTAAGTTTTTTTTCTCTCTTCTAGTAAGCATTTTTATTTGAAATGTTACTTAAGAAGCAAATTCACTGTTTGTATTCCATCGAGAAGCATTTCTAATCTGGGAGATACGAAGGTGAAAACAGTACCAGGACTTCCTATCTAGAAATAGCACAGATCCAAAGTAAGCAAGAAAAAGGCTATAGCAGAGGGTCCATGTACTGTGGGACCCAGAGACTCCAGTGGAGAGACTGGTGATGAAAAGGAAGGAGGGTAGACTTTCCAATTCGTGCATAATATATATGTATATATTCACTTAAGTATGGAAAATCAGAGGAAACAAATGTATGTAAAGTCTAGTGATGGCCACTTGACCATCTGATCGGAAAGGGCTAGGTTTTAGCTGCGTGTTGCCCCTATGGAGAGACAGGGTGGGTGAGATGAGCTGCTTAGTCTTGGGACGGAAGGAATATGGGTAGCTAGAGGAAATCCAGCCACCCGCTCCCCTAATACAGAACAGCCAAACTGACAGCAACACCCCTGACCTGTGGAGGGGCACTAAGCAATTGTCAAGAGCAAGGTCAACTTTTGAGCTGTTCCCTCACCTGAGCATACTAACGTTTAAATTGGAAGACATTTATGGTAGCTTCATTTTCAAGGTGTCTGCAATAATTAAATTACAGCTCATCCATACTATGGCACAGACTTCAGTGGACAAGAGTACAGTGAGGAGAGACAGGCATAAAGTATGGAGTGAGAAGTAAACAAAACAGAAATGCCTTAGCCTTTCAGAAGAGGGCCTATAGCACAAGCCTGTAATTCCGTCTACCTAGCAGGCAGAGGCAGGATGCTAGCTCGAACCCAGCCCTTTGAAGTGCACCTCAGGAGTATAGCAAGACCCTGTCTTATCTTTCTTAATGCCTTTTTAGTATCTAAAAACAAATCTCTTTGTCAGTGTGCATTTGTGAGGGAGTGTGTAGAATCCATCTAGATATTCAGATACAGAAAGTGGATGAGTGAGCAAATGGGTCTTCCCTATTTCTTTCGTGTTTTTCTAAACTATTTGATTCCTACCCACAATGGACACCAATTGTCTTTATAATTTAAAATGATATACATAGTACTTACTATGGACAGATACTGTTCCAAGAGCCTCATGTAAGTGGATTATGAAAATATCCCACTGAGCTGGCTACCCAAATCTCACCACGTTGTTTTGCTGGCCATGAACTCACTCTGTAACTGGAGCAGATCTTTGTGATCCTCCTGCCTCAGACTCCTACGAACCTCGAATTACAAGCCTGCACCACCAGTCCTGGTGAGGTGGAACTATCATTGTCCTCTTCTCTGGGTTGAGGACAGTTTCTGTCCAGGTATCAGAGCAAAAGGCAAAGGATCTGAGCTTTGAATGGAGGCCATCTGGCTCAGACTTCGTGCTCTTAATGACAAGGTGGTAATGCCTCAAGATGATTAAATAAACAATAATACTGCTTTCACAACTGGACACATCTGGTTTTGAATCCTAACACCTACTACTTAACTGCACAATTCTTAGCAATTTTCTTACTTTTCCTCAGTTTTCCCACCCATAAAGTGGTAAGAGTGGTCACATCCTTTGTGACACTCCTGTGACAACTACACATGACATCTTCAATGCGTGTTAGTGAGCTTTTGACAATCTGTTTTTTTTTTTTTCAATTTGAGTTATTACCTCTTTAACACATTACTTTTCTTATTCTTTTTTTTTTGATGGATAGTCTGACAACACCTGGTGCTTCAAGGATGAGTGGAAAGAGGGAGTTGGGAAAGCAATGGCATGATTGACTCTGACGTAAGTGCCACAGGATGCAACCTCAGGGCACAGCTATCATCCTACACCTTTGCCACTTACCCATAATGCCCTGCGACTGCTAAACTACAGACTAAAGTTCATGCCTATGAACATCCCTGTAGTGTCCTTCAATGGGGGAAATTGAAGTGTATGTGGACACATGAGGTTCTCAGGCTGCTAAGTACCCCCTACCCCCAACACACACTGTGTTTGAAATAGCTAAAAAGGTGAATCTACAAATACTGCTTTGGGAAAGAGGGACATGACCAAGAAAGCAGGAGTGTCAAATCCCATTTCACAGTTTGATCTAAAACCAGTCTAGTTAAGGCAGTAATGTGAATACTTAATGAGTTTTGAAGTCATTCTAGGGACCTGAAGAGATGGTTTCACACCTAAGAGCATTTACTGCCCTTTCCAAGGACCTGAGTTCAATTCCCAGTTCCCATGTGGTGGCTCACAATCCTCTGTAGCTCTAGTTCCAGGGGATGATATGCTCTCTTCTGGCCTCTGCAGGTACCTGGCATCCGAGAGTTGTACAGGCACACAGCCAGTCAAATCACCCACACACATAAATCAAATTAAATCCTCCTGGGACAAATGTTTCTTGCACTCTCTTTTGAATATGCTTTGAAAAAATGTCACAATGAATAGTTAATATAAATGGGTTTTTTGTTTGTTTGTTTGTTTGTTTGTTTGTTTTAAACCCTTTGGAATACAAGTAAGCAAAATGGCATTGGGATGGAGACATTTTGTGTCCGCTATTTCATTTTAAAGATAAGTTTTCATTGTATACATATATGAAATTCTCCAAGAATAGTGAATTTTAACCTGTTGTACGTGCCAATATGCCAGTGCAACTACAGCTGGGACAGCAAGTTGGGAGCCTGGGTAAGGTCCTCGGTTTGATCTTTTCTTCTCTGGTTTCTTCATCATAGAAACCCCTCCCTTCTATTCACAAGTGTATGTGAGTGAGTGTGCAAGTACATTTGAGTTAGTGTGGGACACTCCTCCTGGGCTGTGGCCATTTGGACAGTACCAACGTTTCAAAAGGGTTACAGAATCGAATGCAAGGGGCATGATCCTTAGAATGTCACACTCTACGTGCATGCAATGAAGCACAGAGCATCAAATGTCCTGTGGAGGAAGCAGCCTGATTTTGAGTGACAGCTATGTTTACCATCACTGAGCTCAGACCTTATCATGTATCACTTCACAAGTCTTTCCAGATAGCCAGAGAAGTGCGAAAGAGGAGTTATGAAGCCTGTTTCAAAGTTGAGAAAGTACAGAATATTCCAAAAAGGGCAGGGTAACCAGTCACAACATAGCTGGGGTCAGAGGTCCCAAAACTGCACTGCCTGGCTTTGTGGCCTGCACCATCCCTCTGTGTGAACCCCTGCTCTTCAGAGGGAGTGAGGAAGCTCTGGTTAAACTGCCTGAGTAGCATCAGGAATAGGGGAGTGAATCTTGCAAGAGTCTAGCAGAATGGGGACATAGCTCAGCGGTGGAATGAGTGCCGCTTATACACAATGCCTAGCCTCAATCCCAGTCATGAAACTTAAAAAATAAAAACAAGGCAAGTAAGAAATAAGTTGGGTAGAAAGATCACTACCAAAGCATAGAGTGCTTGGAAAGGACTCAGTAATAACTGTGAAGAGGACTTTTCAAAGGAGTTTTAGACTTGGGGGTGGGAAGAGCTTTGTATCTAATGGTCAGAACCTCACCCAAGCCTCCTCCACGGTACACACCACATAGAGGGCTCACAGAGGAGATTCTCTGGCCCTTCTCTGCCCTCAAGAACAGTGGAGCAGCTACTTTGCTGTCACCCTCCATCACCCAGGCATTTGTCAGAAATGCCAAGGCCCAGCCCCACCCAGGGGCACTACCCTAGAACCTGCACTCAGCAATGTCCCAGGTGAGTTGAGTTAAGTGGGCACCTCCGGGGCTTGGCACCATTCTGTTGTGTGAAGGAATGTCCCAGTCATCTCCCCAGGCAGCGTGGGGGAAAGTCCTTCTTCCTACATTTGGGGACTGAAAGTACCACTGTCCTGGCCTCCGTCCCCTGACAGAACCTGTCCCTGTGGGTGTGGGAGGCAGACGTCTCAGTTGTCAGCATTTCCCGTGTGATCTCCATGTGACCTCGGATGTCTCAGGTTCATGAACACAGAGGGAGGGAGGGAGAGCCCTGCTTCCCCAGTGACAAATGGAAGGAAGTCAGTGAATAATCCCCACATATTCGGCAGTGAGTCACAGTGGACTGTGAGTCGGATGATTAAATTTCTAGTTTCTGTTTCTTAATTCTGACTATCAAAGCGTCTCCCTGCATGCAGGGTGGTCTCGAACCTTGACGCATTCCATACAAAAATATACTGTTTCCACATTGCTAACAAAATCTAAACACAGGGCAGGTAAGGCGCCTCTGTGAACATTAGCAAGCTGCGAATGTGCTGCCCCTGGGGAAAGACTTCACCAACAGCTCCAGGACCCTAACCATTCCTCCTCCCTTTCGGGCCCCCTCCCATTTATTCTGGGCTCCCAGTGCAGAGTACAGCTGATGTCACTCCACAATCGTGGCTCTGCCCATGGCTTCAGCCCATATTACAGGGACCCCACGTACCTCCTTAAGCCCTGAGACAATGCTTGAGCTGAGTATTATCTCTATATTATGGACAAGAGAACTGAAGCTCTGAGAAGTTGTGTCTAAACAGTGACAGAATGCAGACCACACACAGATGCCACAGCTCAGGTCTGTCCCCCTACTTTCAGTTGTTTCAACTCTGGGGTTCAGGTAAGGAGTGTACATGGAGAGTACAGGAACAGACAGTGTTTCCTTGGTACGTGCATGTCACCTCATACTGATCAACCGTCCACTCCGTATAAGTGTCAATCTATAGCCAGGTCTAGATTCCTGAAACACCCTCATGAGTCACTAAGAGACAAAAAGTGAAGACTGAGGTAGTGAGTACTGGCCATTTGTTCATGGGAACCAGGAGCATGAGGACAGAGAAAAACAAGGCATCTAAAGAAACAATGGCAATGGAGTTTGACCAAGTGTTAACTACCCCTCCAACATGTGAGACAGGTCCTCAGAGAACAAAGGACCCAAGGCCACAAATAACTCCACCCTTACTTGTTCAAGGGCACAGTCAGGCTGCCTCATGAGAATACCATGCAACTGAGCTGGCTGCTATTTTTTCACAGCAGAACTCCCCAGGGACCAATGGTGTCTCAGTCACCATTGGAGGCCGGGTTGCAGTGATAGAGCCCAATCATGACCCCAGAGTGCTTCCTGCCTTTCCATGGGTGCCCTCTCTAAGCTACCCATGGCTCTCCTGTTCTCTTCTTCCTTCACTTCTACCCTTTTCTTCTGTATAACCCAGTTTTCCTCACTTGGAGTCTTCCCTCTTTCTCACAGCGATATTCCCAAACTTGCCTGGTCATGTAAGCCAATGGGGAGCTTGAATATGCAGATTCCCAGGCTCCTCTCCTAGATGTCTAAACTGAGAGATCCAACCTGAGACCCTGAATTTGACTAGATCCTATATTTGGGGTCTGCTGGACTGATCTGTTGTTACCCACTGAGCAACTGCTACTACCTATCTACCTGGAGGTGGCTGTAGTTTTCAAATGCATCTCCTCCCCTGCTGTAACAAAACCTCCCAAAGCTCCAGCCTTATCATAAACTCATTCCCTATCCCAGTGGCCTACACCTGTGTTCCCTTCACCTGGCCCCACATGGACCTTGCTATCACCTGATCTGACATTACATTCCAATCACCGCCTTCTGCCTACATGGCCTCTCCTAGACATTATTATTCCCTCACTCCTACATATTGTCCCTTCATGCGTGGGCACCTTCATGGTCTATCAGTCTCTTCCTTAGCTTCCTTATTCCTTTCCTGGCCATTTGGAACTCATGGTTGATCATAAGAGCTAGTCTGTTGCCAGTCAGGGGGCATCCGTACGTATCCTTCTGCTGTAATTCTCCAACGGCCTCAAATTCCTTCATCTTCTCTTAAACGTTAAGATCTTAAACGTTATGTATGATCTTTGGAGATGTTTCACAATCCTGCAGGCTTAGTCCACCACAGATCCATGATCTACAACCTTAGCTGAACTCTAATTCATCTAGAAGTTGAGTTCAGCAAGCCTTCAACTCTTTATTTCACCTACAGTAGACCCAACAGCACAGTTGTCCTCACCACATTTTCCTCCTACCTTAGAGGACCTCACCTCACTCCTGTTGTTGCGCACCAATACAACCACCTCACACCCTACCTCACTCTCCTCCTCCTCCTCAGCTGGCTAGCTCAGCTCAGCCAGGCATGCTGTGAAGGCTTTCATTACTGTCCCCTCTGCCTGCTATTTCTCTTTCCCATCTTCTTTCTAATAAAGGCTCCATAACCCTCAGCTCCAGGGAACTGCTCTTGATGACCTGATTTGTGCCGTGCAGACCTGTGTCAACTGGTCTTTCAGCTTCACTGAACACTGCTACTCACTTCCTCCTTTGTGAATCTTCCTGATCTTGTGACCTTTCAGACACTGTTTCCTCAGGAGGCTCAAGAGTTTCCAGTTTAGTTTCCTTGTGGGTCTTCTTTCCACAACCGTTTTGCAAATGAGAATATCTGGTGCTGAACTCAGCCCACTCTCTCTGGTCACCACATACATGTCCATGGTGTTAATGAAAATTTCTGTCTGAGCTTTAGTTTTTAATATTCAAATAGTTTTGGAAATGTTGATTATAGCACAGGCAGTTAAAAATTAACACATCTTAAACCCAACTCACCTAAAACTAGTTGCATTTCCCTATGCTAGGATGACTCCTCCACCCCACTGTTTCCAAGATGGAACTCCTGGTTGCTCTAAATCCTGCTTTCATTCCATCTCTGTGTGCGAACACACACACACACACATACACACACACACACACACAGCCCACCATCACCACCACCACCACCCTCCACCTCACGTACATACACACACACAATACAAACACACATACAAAAAAAACCACACACACAACACTCCCCACATACCCCACATACATACACATACAACACACACAAAAAAAAAAACACACATACCCAACACCCAACCCTACTCTGTTAGTACCTACACACATAGACACATATGCACATATATACACTTACCCTACACCCAGTGCCTATACACACACATACACACTACACACACACACATAGACACACACATACATATATACACACACACATATACCACACCCAAACCCCACCTACATATATACACACATATAACACATACACATCTATATACACACACACATACACACACATACAGACCCCAATGCTCCTCCCCTGAATTGTTCATTGAAGACCTAGGAATTTTTATTCTAATTAGTCCTCTAAAGCAGGCCTCTTCCCTCGTTCCTATCTCTCTTGCAGGACAAGTGTTCATCCTCTCTCACCTAGGCTGGCCATGGCTCCCCAGTTAGTCTCCTTGTCTCCTGTCCTGCCCATCTTCAGTCTATCTTTCATTCAGTCACCTGAGTGATGTTTCTAAGGTGAAACCTCTATTTCCTCCTCTCTGCTATGTAAAACGGTTCAGTGCTTCTTGCCCCAACAGGCTGAAAGCCAAACATCTTAGAATTGCCCTTTAAACTCACTGTCTTTGTCTTGGATAGCGTCATTTCCTCTATCCCCTTCCCTTGTCTGGGGCATCACACGCCCTGTTCCTTTCCTGGCTCTATCTAAGTTTGTGTTCCTCAAAGGTGTTTTGTAACTGCCTTCAGTGACTGGGTTCTGGTGGTAAACTCAGCATGAACTGAGCATCCATGGAGGTTTTTCATTGTTACAGCCTTCCCCAGTCCTGGTTGTTATTGGTGTCTAGAGCTGGTTCCTGCTTGCTCCTAGGAAGATGATTTCTGACACACATGCCCCCATGGACCTCAGTTAGGACCACCCAGGAATCAGCCCAGCTCTGCACCCTGGGGGAGTGGCCCTCCTGGTTATTGGCAAAGCAACCAGAAACTTGGCTTCAAATAATTCACGTCTAGACAGGTGGTCCAGATACTCTGACAGGAACTGTGAATTTCAAAGGGGAAGAAGTAGAATCACACAAATGCCATGTTTGCAGACCACCCTATGCCCTAAGAGCCAGGGCATCAGTGGAGGACCCGTCTGGGTGGGATGAGGGGCACCAATCTGCTTAGCCACCCACCTTAGGAATCTGGGGACATAAGAACAGGGCTTTGGAAGGACAGGTTACAAACCCCCTCAAAATCCCTCTAGAAGGAAAGGTGAACAGCCCAGGATAGATGGCAGTACCTCCATGACTCTGGGGTGCACCCTCTGCCCTCATAGAGGGGATGCTACTCTCAGTCTCTGAGTCAGCAAGGGACTCTAATAGGCGTCTTCCTATGGAAGACCAAGGGAGCCTTTACCTGGCCTGGAGTGCTGACTGATGTCAGAAAGAATCTTGTTGAGCTATTGAGCTACATTCTGTGGGTCCTTCAGATGAGATGCCCAACTCCTGAAATGGGTCACCAGACATTTCAAAAGTGGGCTTGGAAACTGACAATGTTGAGCTATCTTTGCAAACTGTGAAGCTGGCCCTGCACACAGGAAGGGCCTCGGTGGAGTCAGGAGCAGTGAGTTCAGGGGAGACAGTTCAGGAGCAGTGAGGCGAACAAAGCATAGAGTGGGAAGCAGAGCTGCTGAGTAGTTAGTGCAGCTGACTGGATGGGGGTGCCCAGCCGAGGGAGCAGCTGCGGCCGGAACCCAACCTGTGCACTCAACTGGCAAGATGGGGAAAGATGCATTTGCTAGGAAAAGAGGGTCCCTGTTTCTAGCCTCTAAAATGGTACCATTTGAGATGGTCATGACTTTGATGGAGAAGATGTTGGCAGTAGCAATTAGGAGAATTCAAGAGGAACCCAGTAGCGGGCAAAAGGCAGCAAGGGCCTGGGAGCCTCAGGGAGTCTACAAGAGGCATCTCATAATTTTAACCCATTGACATACTGAATAGACTGTTTTATACCCACCTCCACTTATCCTCTTCACTCTCTCCCAGTGCCCACCCCCAGCCTTGAGTTCTCTGTGACCATAGGAAAGAAGGCAAATATTCATGACACTGGCCTTAACCATCCCAAATCTAATGACTCTTTTTTTTTTAATAGGGTGGAAGATAACTTGTATAAGAAGAGTTGTCCTCAGCCTGCCTATGACCACCCCTGTTGTTAATTCCCTAGCCAAGACCTTAGCCAACCAAGCTATCACTTTGTGGCTGAAGACCAGGTAAGAGGGGACTGTTGAGTTTTCTCCTCTGGGTTCTTTCCTGTTTATAGCTTCTCTTCAGCAGTGTCCACTGCTGATGACAGTCCACAGGTTCTAACCTGCCTGAAACCTCTAGGAAGATCACAGCCTTCCTCTGAAAGAGAACAGCATCTTAGGGAAGGAATCCTTGTTCCCTGGCATTTGGTTTGGTACAGAAGGCAGACAGGGAAGCAGGATGCCCTCTCCAGCACAGCATGGAGAGGAGGCTCATGCTGTATGTGGGGATCATCGATCCCACAACAACCCTGAGAGGAAGACTCACTATCTCCATTGTGCAGACAAGACACCGAACCTTGCTGTGAAGAAACATCCTTGGCCAGTTTGTGAGCCTTAGGGAATTTCGATCTGAAATCCCTAGTTGACTGGCTGTAACATGGTTCCTGGTTTGTTTATTTGTTGTTCTGTTTGTTTTTTATCCATACTGGGTCTCATGCAAAATATCTTTTCTGGGAGAAAGGAATTCAAAATATTTAAAAAGAGCAGAAAACATTTGTGGAGGGTCTGCTTGAGTAACTGAAGCCAATCTTCCTACTGCCTTGTCCCCTCCTAATCATCATTTCAGGCCGATCTCAGGGAAGCTAGGCTCTGTATAAAATCAGACCCCCTGCCTCCCACTCTGCCTTTAAGGACCTCTATACATGCGAAGTTACTGGGTTAGAGATATACCATGGGGGTGGTGAGGAAGAAGATACTCATGAATAGATGGTATATGGACCTCAGTGATTTCTAGCCCTCCCCTCTATGTGTTTAAATCCCAGGAAGAATCTTCTTTTCCTCCAGCCAATTTCTCAATTCTCACTATTCAAACAAAGCATCATCCCTACAAGAATGACTGCCAAGTCCAAACTGCAGTCCATAAAATGTGAGAGTGGGAAGGGCCATAATAACAACCCATGTTCACTGAATGCTTATTGTATCATAGCCAAACTTCACATTACACACACACACACACACACACACACACACACTCTCACACACACACACACACACACACACACACACACACATTTCCATGCACATGTATGCATATTCACAAGTACAAAAAAGGAAAGTGAAGTTCATAAGGGGTCTCTTCTGAAGGGAACTTGGAGATCCTGGGTCCTGAAAGTTTCTCTGCCACTCCAGGATAATCCCTCCTGCTGCCCCCTCTCCATTTTATAGGCTAGGATACAAGCTCAAGTCCAGGTCAGAGCCAGTAGAAATGTCAGGACTCGGGGCTCTTTCCTGAATTGGTACCTAAGACTCCAGGAATTTGCTAATTAACACCGTCAGAGTTTGATCCCACCTAACACTTCAAAGTAGACAATTCCTAAATTTGTGTTTATCTGGATGGGCCAGTGGCAGACATCTGCACTACCCTTGAGCATCCCCGATGGGCTCAGAGGCTAAATATAGCTTCCACCTATGGGTTAAATATAGTCTTCTCTCCTCTCCCCCTCAGAAGCCAGGAGGAACACATCCAGCAGGGCTCCAGCAACAACGGCAAATTCTCCCTGGGAAGATGGCAAATATTTTGATAATCTTTCCCTCAACAGGATTCTCCTGAATCCTGACAAATGGACACAGTCGGGAGCCATCTCTCAGGGTTAAGCTGAAGGAAGAATTGTTACATCAGGGGAGGAAGCTGAGCCTCTTGACATGGATTACTCTCACATGCACATGGAAGAGAGCAGGGAACTGTCCAGAGGTATATGTGGTGCCCCTTAACTCCTGATGCAGGGTGGGGAGGAGGGGAGCCTTCAGAGGACAGCATCCAGTGAAAGGTGACAGTGTGGTCACTAAGCACAGCCTTGGGGCAGCCCCACCAGAGTTGTGAGGGCTGCTCCTGTTGCTTCAAACAGAGTGATCTTAGCCAAACCCTTTTCACTTTCTCTCCTCCTCAGTGTCCCTGCTGTGGAGTGGGGATGCCATCAGGTCTCAACTCTTAGATCAACCCTTGAGGATTATAACACACAATGACACCAGGTAAGCACAGGGCACAGGGACACACCGTTATCCCAAGACACTCCACTCGCCTTAAAAGGAGCCCAGTAGGTCTGCCATCCCAGGTCCCTTATTGAACTTCCCTCAGGGGGACCCAGAGTTTTTCCTAGTCCCAAAGCCCCTCTAGGAATGGCAGGAGAGGCCTAAGGGACTGCACAAGTCTCCTCTGTTGCCACTGAAATTGGGGCTCATTTTACCAGATGAGGATGTGGAGGACACCCCCTACCATGTCTGTCTACTGGTCAGTGAGAGAAGCCCCAGAGATTCCTTCCTCAAGACATGCTTTCACAAAGACAGAGTATTGCTTGAAGAAGACACAGACAAATTAGAAAGTGTTTGCAAGACCATGCAGATGAGCAGGAAGTGGTAGAGCATTGGATTATAGGGCCGCTGGGGGTTTCTCTGTCCTCACCTTATGTACTTTCAGGCCCAGGCTCCAGGGCTGATGGGCAAACATGATTTTGTCTTTGGCCATGGTGCCTAGAGTCCTTGTCAGACAGGCTTGCCCTGGGGCCCAACATTCTCTGAGTGACTCACCAGTGAGGCAGCAGGTGCCTAAGACATAGGAGGCATTTCCTGTGTCTCTGAGCGTCCAGGCATGGTAGAGAACCCCACCTCCATTTTTTTTTCAAAAGTACCCGAGTGACAGGGTAGAACCTGGACCAAGGCTGTAGACAGTGGCCTGGGTGCCAGCAGCTGTAGAACTTGTACCAGGCACAAGCCTATAGACAGAATCAGAGTGGGCACAATGGTCCTGGTCCTTTATTCAGACAATCAACATAACCTACCTAAATTAGACAGGGACCATTGTTGGGGTAGTGTTAAGCATTCTAAATGTTAGTTAATTGGTCCTGTTTGCTGTCTGTTACTTACATTGACTCTGATTGGTTAAATAAAATGCCAAGGCCTGAGATTGGGCAAAGACAGAGAAAGGTGGGACTTCCTGAGATGAGAACAGGAAGCCTGTGCCTTAGACAGAGGATTAATTCATTCCAGCCAGAAGCAGGAAGAAGAAGACATTCCAGCCAGGAGCAGCAGGAAGGAGACACACACCATGGGTTAGAAAAAGGAACCTCATTCCACATGGCCAGGAACATCGGCATATCGTGGAGAATGGCAGTCCAAGGGGACGTATGTCTATATGGGGTCATATTTGGGTAATAGAATTAAGAGCTAGCTTAGTTGGGCCAAGATTCCTCAACTCAGGCCTAGGCTTGATAAAATCCATGTGGTCTCTGTGTGCTTATTTGTAATGGCTGCTTAAAGATTAAAGGCTGCCAACAAATTAACAATAATCTAAATACTGGTTAAATAGTTTAATTAGCCATATTTTCTTTTACAGACCATCCCACTGGTGACATGACATATATAAGGTTAAGATTTTGTACTAAACCACATTCTTAACTATCCTTGGCTATATGCAGCCCATACCTAGAGGGGCTAACATAACATCCTTACACACTTCCCTCTTCACAGACAGCCTCACCACTGCAATAGACCAATTCCTGAAACCAAGCCCCCAGCTGCTTCAACATTTCCAGGATCCCAGTCTCTGGTTTGATGCTACGGGAAAAAAGCCTACATCTAGAGGTAGGGGTGGACGTGGGGTAGGTGCACAGGATGAGCAATGTTGACAAGAAATTTAAGCACACTGACCACAAAGGAGTCTTACAGTCTCAACCAGTCTGTGCCAACGATGGCACAATGACCTGACCCAGATCCCCAGACACAGCATCTACATTTGAGCAGTGGAAGAAGTTCTGTTGGCCACCAGGCCCTATTCCTGGTGTCGCTGTGCACAGGCCTGGATTCTGCACAGAGAGGTGATCTGCATGGTGGGGCCGCCCTTTGTCTCTAACTTGATTCTATTGCTCCCATTACTGATTGCTGTCAGAGCAGACCTGACCTGAACCCAAAGCATGTCATGAAGACAGAAGGTCAGATCACAAGCAAGTCCCCTCTAAAATGATGCATCAGCCTGTGGCTTGGAATCAGCAGGTCCCAGCCCTCCCAGGGCCACCAGCCTTGTATTTCAGGGCAACTCTACTTCACTGTTCCCACAGGAGGGAGAAGAGTCTTTCCTTGGTTTCCACAATACTGTGTTAGGAATACTCATGTCACTGTGGAAGTCGGAGAGGTGGCTGTCCACACTTCAGAGGGTTTGAACCTGACCCTGGCCTCGACCATTGCTGTAATCTCTGGGCAGCAGATAAATGGGCTGAGATCAGTGAAGGCAGCTGCTCTCTGTGGTCTGATCTCTCAGGTGTGTTTTGCCTTGGTGAGAAGATGAGCTGTCTAGGAGTTACGCAGAGATGAAACTGTGGCCAGGCCAGGGCCCCTTTAAGATCTGGAGGGGAGGTGGGTGTCATGCACAGTTTGTGTTTTAGTAGAAATGAAAAATGCATTCAAAAATGAGAAAAATTATAGAGTTTCATTTTATAATTAATTAATCATGTATAGGAAGAGGGTGCCCACATGGCACAGTGCACTTGTGGAGGTCAGAGGACAAGTTGCTCTGGTCGGTTCTCTCCTTCCACCATGTGGGTCCTGGAGATCAAACTTACATTGTCAGGCTTGTCAGCAAGCACCTCTGCCTGCTGAGACATCTCACTTGCCCAAGAATTTCTAACACACTACAATGATTGGTTCTTAACATTTAGCTTTGTGTGTGTGTGTGTGTGTGTGTGTGTGTGTGTGTGTGTGTGTATGTGTGTGTGTGTGTGATTTATTATTATATAAAGCAAAACTCCTCTGTGGGCTTTCTAATTATAACTATATAAGATGAAAACATATAGTACAGGTATGTTATATACTTTGATTTTTCTAAAGCGCTTCCACAGGTGAATTCGTTTGTTTATTAACAAAGACCTGGACACTATTCCAGCCCCAAGAGATCAGAGCTGTGAACAATAAGGGTAGGACCCCTCCCCTCCCCCAACACATACACACTTCTATTGGCTTCTCCTCAGCTAGGGTGGACAGCCACATGGCCAGCCTGCAGTGGGAGCCACCACAATGTGAGAGTGTGTGGTGGTCAGATGGGAGAGAAAGAGAAGTAGAGCGACTTGAGCGTTATGAAGAGAGATGAAACTGGAGACTGGAGGGTGGAGAGGAGTAGCCTGTTGTGAGTGGGCAGCCCCACCACCTGGGGCCATGGCATGTAGGGCCAGGTCTGAGTCCATGGCTATGCAGTGGCAGGGGCTGGTGTCAAAAGCCCCAACTAGTCCCAGTGTCTCCCTCTCTTGTTGCTGCCTATGGATATGGATGTAGAACACCCAGTTACCTCTCTAGCACCATGTCTGCCTGCCAGAACAACAATGAACAAAACCCCTGAAACTGTAAGCAAGCCCCAGTTGAATGCTTTCCTTTATGAGTTGTTGTGGTCATGGTGTCTCTTCACAGCAATAGAACACTGGCTAAGACAAGGTGGGAGTGGTGACAAGTACACACATCCAGACACTGCACAGGGACATGTAGGCATATTTGGCATGCGTAGAAACGTAGAAATGTTTGGCAAAGTTAAGGAACAGAAAGGTCGGTGTGGTTGAAATGTAATGACCTGGGTGTCAGGGGGACAATAGCATCAATGAGGTCAAAAGTAATAAAGCACTGGTGACAGTTATTGAGTGCCAAAGAGGGACAGCAGGGTCAGCACGGTGGTCACTGTCATCAAATGCACGAGAGCAATCAGATGCAGAGGATGGACACTGCCAAAGTCACACAGCCTGTGAGGGGACAGCCTAGAGTTCAGCTGGGGGTGTGGCCATGAGTGTGCTATGGGGAGTCACTGCAAGTCTCCAAGCATCTACTCTCAGTGAGCAGACTAGATTGCAGAGGACCATGCCTGAGACTACCTCTTTGTCTGGGGACACACCTACCTTGGCTTTAGCTAGCAAGTCTTCAGTTTGTTTTCCCTTAAAACTTCTGGTTTATTGATTGCTTTGTTTATGAAAGGGTCTCATTCAGCAGCCCAGACTGACCTCGGACTTACAGTCCAGGCACTGAACTTCTGTTTTTCATTGTTTACTTATCTTCAAGAACTATGAAAAAATAAGCAATTATGTCTTCTACAAAAGACACATACACACCTCTAAGAGTTGGTTGCCCCAAAACTCAGTGTGTATAACCTAACTTCCCAATCATTGCAGGAGGGCTTTTCAACCCAGTCTTACCTTGTTCGTATTTCAGGCACCTTGCTTGCAGATTTTAAATGGCTATCAGATCAAGCCAAGTGTCTCCCTGCTTAGAGGTCTGACTTGAGTTGGTTCTGGCTCTACTCAGTGTTGCTTCAGTCTCTGTGAGGAGAGGGTTGACTTGGGTGAGAAGCCAAGGAGTCGGATTTGGTATGGGAGAAGTCTCTGGAGCTGCACAGAACTTGCTCTTGAGCATCTAGTGGGCCAAATACTGAGACTGTAGTGATAATCACATCTCCCAAGACCAACTCACCCTACAATACAACATTTTTCATGCAGGTCTGACCCCTCCAGGGTCCCTTGTAAAAAAGAAATGAAGTAATGAAATTGACAGACAGAAGGAAAACTGGATTGTTAATTTATATTACTCTATGCCTAGTCTCTACACATGATTGCCGAAGCTGCTTAAATAAAATATAACTTCTAGTTGAATTTGGTGCCATAGCCTGTAATCCCAGCACTTGGGAGGTAGAAAGGGGATTAAGAGTTTGAAGCCAGCCTTAGGTACATAGAATCCAAAGCTAGTCTGAATTACATGAGACCCTGTCTCCACAACTGAACTTCTAACCCCCTCTAGCCCATAACACTTCCCCTTATCCATTCTGAGACTTTCTTCAAATCTCTTCTAGTAGTGCTGGGCAGTCAGTTCAACTAACATTTCCCTGCCAGCCATAGCTACCTTCTGTTGTGACCTGCTTCCAGGTCCAGCCTTGCATCAAGGTTGTAATCCTACAATACTGTCCAGAATTAACACCCATTCTCCTATAGTTTGATTGACTGGTTGGTGTTTTTTGAGATGGGATCTCACATGCAGGCCCAAGTTGTCTTTAACCCTCTGTCATCTTTCTGCTTTGGCAGAAAGCTGAATGTTAATATTATAGTGTGTATCACTATACCTGGCCACCCTTCCCTACTTACGTCAGGATATTTAGCCTCTCTGGCATGGCCTTTCTTTATTACGAAAATAAGGGTAATTACTGATAAGGGCTATTTTATTTCTTCACACAGTCATGGGAATTAAAGAAGTTAAGGTAGAACTAGTGAGGTCAAACAATCATTACCACTGTCAACAATGATGTCATATTGTCAGCACTGAAAAGAAGAGGCTAGGAATGGAGGTGGCCATATTCCTAACCCAGTCTCAAGGCCAGGGTGAGTAAGGATCCCTATACCCCTAAGGTCCCCCACAGGTTAGCCAGTGGGTTTTCACAAGCTCCAGATGCTGTGCCGGAAGTCACCCATAGGCTAGCTGAGCACGGCCCCAGGCCCTACTGCAGTTCCCGCTGGCTCAGCAAAGCAGCCGCCAGCCAGCCCACTTCCTATCTGTTTCCCTGGCCTCCAGCCAGCTTGCTGGGTCAGAGGCAGCAGCTCCTATGCAAAAGGTAAAAGAAAAACCTTTTCTGTGTCAGGAAGTTACCATCAGTCAGGGGAAGCTGTACTCTCTCTGGTTCTGCCTGGGAATGAGTAACCTGGGGGTCAAGCTGCTGGAGTCCAAACAGTGGTCTTCCTTGGGCTTGCCTTCCCAACACCCATCCTGCCTAGCGGCTTTTTTGACTGATGTCTCAACAGCTGATTACTTCATTATGACAGTGACTCATAATCATTTTCTTATTTTCCAGGGAAGTCTTGTATACAGTCAGCAATCCCTAGGTAAGGGGGGCCTTCACGTTTTGACATGGTAGAGGGTGGCCCAGAGTGTGTTCGGAGCCCAGCCATACTATCTGGGTTTGGACTTGGATCTACCACTTACCACATTAGCTGTTTAACCTCTCTGTGAACCAATGTCCTTGTTTGCAAAATGATAATAACAGTAGGACTTATATGCTAGGTTATGATGAGGGCTAAATATGTCCGTATCTATTACGTGCCTGGCACACAGAAAGTACACATATCAGTGTTTAATAAGTAAATTCCAATAATGAGGAATTGTTTATATAAACTCCACATCATCATTAAAATCTCCATAGTAGCATGGACATACATTCATGATCTATTGTAAGTGAAATGATTTTTGAAAACTGCACGGTAGTTTTCATTAAAAAGGGAAATAAATCATGGTGCAGGAAAGGGGGCTCAGTAGTTAAGAATGCTAACTTTTCTAATAGAGGACCAGAGTTTGAATCCAAGCACCTACATCAGGTGGCCCACAAACACCTCTAACTCCAGCTTCAAGGGGTTCAATGCTCCTCTGGCCTTCATGAGTACTTACACACATATGTGTCCATTCGCACACAGAGACATGGTAAATCTTTAAAGAAACAAATAAAGAAATCTGTGGAGCCGGGCGGTGGTGGCGCACGCCTTTAATCCCAGCACTTGGGAGGCAGAGGCAGGTGGATCTTTGTGAGTTCGAGGCCAGCCTGGTCTACAAAGCGAGTCCAGGACAGCCAGAGATATTCAGAGAAACCCTGTCTCGAAAAACCAAAAAAAAAAGAAATCTGTGGAAATGAAAATATTAAAGTATGTGCTTTTGTTATATACCAAAAGGATATTTCCAAATTACCTGTAGTCTATATATATTACATAGGTGATTAAAAACAATAAAAATTATTCAGAAAAAGATCGAACGCAGTTGATGTACAGAATCCAGATGAAATTGGATCATGCTTTAAAGCCACAACAACATGATCCCCCTGGGTCTGCAATCCGGGATCATTGCGGGTACCTATGAGGCTAAGTCATGATCAGCATTGCACGCTTTAGGGAAGTCAAACACTACCACCAAAAAGAAAAAAAAAATTCCATAGTTTTAAACGTTCCTGTGGATAAGTTGTGTCATCTGCTTTCTGGGAACACGCAAAAGCCAGCTGCACCTACAGAGTCAGACTTGAATCTTACCTAAACACCGTAAGCCACAAGTGTCACATCGCAGAAGCAACAAATCACCTGACCACTGTGTAAAAGCAAGGGGCCGAGCAAGGCGGTGAGTGGAGGGAGAGTCACGGGGATCTAAGCACAGGCAGGACAGGACAGGGCAGGGTAACATTCCTCTAGCCCCTGAGTCAGAGGTTTCAAGAAGGAAATGGAACCCTGGAGGCTAGCGAAATAAGGGAAGGAGATAAGCATCTCATGGCATGCTCATTTGTGGAGGGTGTGAGTGGAGAACCGGAAGGCAAGAGCTCCCCCTGAACCAGGAGCTTCAGCCAATCATCTTCTCATCCTTGCAAAACAATTACAACTCCAAGTGCCCGCATCTGTAAAGAGCACGAAATCCCACCCGCTGGACACCAGGGATGCTGGTGCGCTGCATCTGGACTCAACCTGCAAATAAGACCCCACGCGCCCTGCGTCTGGGTTTCAGATGGGTGTGACGAGTGTCAGAAGGAAGCCTGTGTAACCCAGAGAAAAGGCATTAGGATGAATCCAGAAGGCGTGCCAACTCATTGCCAAGGTGCTTCATTTGGCTTTGCCTGCTTTGCTTCCTCTGACAATTGTCATTTAATGTCCCCCTTTCTTGTAACCCAAACCACAGTGGGTCCTTTGAAAGAGGTCATAACTTTTTTTCTTCACTGGGTGTTTAGCTCATGAATTCTCTCCCTGGTATCCCATCACACCCGAGAGACGAGAGGCGCTTTGGAAGAAAATTAAATGCTACTAGAAAGTTCTGAAGCTGGGTGGCTTCAGGGAACTCTGGATTGACAGAAATGGGTTTCATTTCCCCTTCAATCTTTTCAAATATCAGGGCCCTAGGGCCCTACCCACGAACAATTTGCCCTAGTCTCAAACTGCATTGGTAACTGTATTTTAAAAAGTCCATAGCCAGACGGTGGTGGTGCATGCCTTTAATCCCAGCACTTGGGAGGCAGAGGCAGGCGGATCTGTGTGAGTTCAAGGCCAGCCTGGTCTACAAAGCAACTCCAGGACAGCCAGAGCTGTTATACAGGGAAACCCTGTCTCAAAAAAAAAAAAAAAAAAGGTACATCATGATAATTTCTAAAACACCTGAATTGGCTGGAATTAGTTCTTCCTTCCCAAAGAACAATGGTGTCTGAGGTGCCATTTGCTCTATAGGAAACAGCCCAAGGCTCAGGCAGGAGGTAGGTGGCTGGTCTATTTCTCCATGAGAGGTGGCGGTGATGACAGTGTCCATACCTTTCTGTTGCTGTCCATCAGGATCTGTTTCAAAGCCTTGGGCTTGCAGAGGCAGGGATCGCAAATTTGCTATCAGAACAGAGTGTATCTTTTAAGAAGGTATTTCATCTGAAAACCACTAGTAGTCTTTGTTTTGAAAGGGGGGGGGGTATCTGAGATAACATCAGAGCTATTTCTCTTCACAAGCATGCGGTTCACACCACAGAGAAAAGAACAAGGGGTCTACAGATGGCAAAAGAGAATGCTTGGTAATACTCAACACTAATGGTAACACCAGGACTGTGAAGTGGGGTTATGTTCCTCTCACATGACCACCAGTATTCAAGAGTCCACACTGCTCTGGGTCACATTGCCTTTCTTTCTTTCCCCCTGGTCCCTCCCAGGCTGTGGTCTCTTCAAAGCATACCAAAGCATACCCACCAGGGAAGTGGGACCAAGAAGTCTGTCAGACTGGGAAGTGGTTTTGAGCAAATGCTAAATTCTAAACTCTCTTAAAATTGTTCTCTCGAACTTCAGTAAAGCATGACTATGGTCTGTACAAGTGTTGACCAGTGGCTCCCTGAACCTGGAGCCATCCCTCTCAGAATAGTTCACTTCGTGCTATGATTTGGATGTGTCTATCCAAACACTGGGTCGGGAAGTTAAGCCTCGCATTCATTTGTTTATGGTATTTCAATAAGGGATATTTGAGAGTAATTAGGAATAGATACATTTATGAGAGATGGGGCTTCCATGATGCCATCAGTGACTTTGTAAGGGGAAGAGGAGAGACCTGAGCTAGCTAGCACACTTGCTTTCACCATGTGATGCTTCCTGCCCTATCATGGTATAACAAGAAGATGTGGCACCAGGCTCTTGTACTGCCCACCTTCAGAGCTATGAGATAAATGAGTCTCTATTCTTTAGAAACCTCTTAGCCTCAGGGCATTCAGCAATAGTAACAGAAAATAGGTGAAAACATCTTATATGTGGATGTCTTGAACTAGTGGCATTAAATTAGGATTAATGTTTCAATAGTCAACCTTCCCCTCCGTTCTTTCTCAGAACAGGAAGGCAGAAGAAGATTATTTTCTCTGGTAAAGAAAAGGGAAGGAGTGGGATGGAAGGGATAGGGCGTAGAGGGTGGGAGGGTGGAACTGAGAGGGGTGGAAAGAGGGCACTGTGATGGAGATGTAACCTGAAGTAATAAATAAACATTTTAAAAAAGGGAAGGTTATTTAATGGAAATCCTATTGTTGCCTTAAATTTTTCCAGGGGTTTGTAGATGAGAGGAAGATCTTCTACCAGATCAACTTGATTCTCTATGTCCAGGGCTTCACTTCTATGACATCATAGTAGAATCTTTTCCCTTGATGGATCATTGTGTAGTTAACTCACGTATCTACTTTAAATAAGCAGGGAAGTTTTAAGAAAAGGAATTATATATAAGTTATCTATCTATAATCAAATCACAGAATGAGTGAACCTGTTTGATGCTATGTTTCCTTTGCTTTTCATATGTTTTTGTGAATATACTCATAGCATTAGATACTTTTTAAATAGAAAAAGAAAGCTATGCCAACTTAGCTAACAGGAGCCTAAGTGTCTCAGGATTTAGTAAACAGTATATGTGCATTCCTAGTGGATAGGGATTGGGAGGTGGGAAGATAGGAACCACAAAAGGCTGACTAAGAGTCAGGCTCTTTTTCCTCAACAAGCGGCCTTTTCCTTCTGTCTTTGCACCTGCTGGCACCTGCTGGAGGCCCAGGATCTGGAAAGTCTGGCAAGCATAATTTTGCTGTGCCTGCCACAGCTAGAGCTGGGGGATCCTTATTCCTGCTGTGTCACTACCTCTTCTCCCTGTTTCTTCCCTTGGAGACCTTGAAGGATACCTCTGAGATGGGGAAACTGGAGCCCAGTAGATACTCATTTGGAACTCTGGAAGGGGGGAGGCTTTGCTTCACTCAGAGCCTTCAAGACCCTGCTGAGCCATTCCCCAAGCCCAACTCATGGCCAGCATTCCAATCACCAATCCCATCATTCCCCACCAAGACTCACTGTGACAACAGACTTCCCTAAGGCTACAAACTCAGAGCAGCCTCAGTGGCGGCTCTTGGGCTTTTAGGGCTGGCACACAGAAGCCGTTCGAGCCCATGAGTTGTGACTGCTCTCCAGTTCTGCACTAGATGCTCCTTTAATCCCACTTATGTCTTGTTTTCAACCTCTCTATTTTCCAGCAGAATGACTAATAGTTTTCCACCTCCATAACAAAAGCTTGAGGTGAGGTTAATTCCAGTTAACCTACCAGAGATTTTGACCCATGGGTTGGCATTGTTGTTCTAGGCTTGTGGCAGCACGCTGTGGTGGAGATAGAAGGTAGAGCGGAGTCACATGCCCCATGGCCAGGAAGCAAAAGGAAACAGAAAGAAACCAGAGTCTCAGAGTCCACCCAACAGGATATCCCCAGGGACTGAAAGAACTCCCAGCAAACCTCACCTGCTATGCCACCATTGCCCAAGAGTGTCCAGCTGATGACCAAACTTCTTTTTTAAGCTATAATATTTGTATTACTTCTTTGAGAATTCCATACAATACATCTTGACGAAGGAAAAAACACAACATACAGAACTGTATGGAACATTTATCCAAAATACAACAATGACTGCCCTATCCCATGAACTTTTTTTCCCTTTTATTGAAAATAGGGTGGGTTTTTCTCTTGCAATATATTTAGATCACAGTTGTCTCTCCCTTTACTCCTCCCAGTTCCTCCCCACCTCTCCTCCCATCCAGATCTACCCCCTTTCTGTATCTCTTTCGAAAATATGGCATCTAAGGATAATAATAAAATAAGATATAGTGAGTGTGATAACTAGTCTTGGTTGTCTACTTGACCATATCTGGAACTAAGATTCAAGTGGCTGAGTACATCTGTGAGGGATTTTTCTTAATTAAATCATTTGAAATGGGAAGACCCACTTTTAATCTAGATCTTTAGGGGTGGGAAGATCCACCTGTAATCTGCACCACACCTTCTGGTGGCAGCCTATAGAAAGGACATGGGAGAAAGAAAATGGCTTTCTTTGCCTGCTTGCCCTTGATCTCTCTGGCAAGTTCATTCCTTCATTGGCTTTAGCGCATACTCCTTTGGAATTCTGGTATATACTGAAGACCAGCTGAGACAACCAGCTTGGTGAGTTCACCAAGCTACTTAATTTTTGAACCTCCCATTGAAAGACAGTCATTGCTGGACTAGCAGGACCATATCCTGTAAGTCATTCTAAATCACACACACACACACACACACACACACACACACACACACACACACACTCTCATTGTATAAGTTCTGTTCCTCTAAAGAACCTTGAATAATATAATAAGAAAAAACAAAACCAAACAAATCAAATAGAAGGAAAAGAGTCCAAGGAAAGGCACAAGAAACATATAGACAGAGATCCACTTGTTTGCACACTCAGGAATCCTATAAAAATACAAAACCAGAAGCCATAATATATATGGAAAACCTGTAGAGTAGGTAGGTAGATAGATAGACAGACAGACAGATAGATAGATAGATAGATAAATGTGAAATTAAAACAACAATCTTGATGTGGTGTTATGAAACAAGGAACCTCCAAAGATGACAGTGAGTTTATTTCTGTTAGCCATCTATTACTAGGCATGTGGACTGCCCTTAAGAGTAGTTTGTTTCCCCAGTGAGACTCCCTTAGAGAAAACTAAATTTTCATTTGCAAGTGGCTAACAATTGGAGATTACTTCTGGATTAAGGATAGGGACAGACATGTCCACTTCCCCTTTCAGCTCTACAACCCCATCTGGTGCAGACCCATGCAGGCCCTGTGCGTGTTGCCACAGTCTCTGTGAGTTCATATTTGTGTCAGTCCTGCTGTGTTTAGAAGGCCCTATTTCCTTGGTGTCCTCCAACCCCTCTGGCTCTTACACTCTTTCTACCTCTTCTTTCTCAGGGCTCCCTGGACCCTGAGAGGAGGGATTTGATGGAGACATCCCATTTCAGATTGAGTGTTCCAAAGTCTCTCACTGTGTATTGTCTGGCTGTGGGTCTCTGTATTTTTTCCCATCTGCTGCAGGAGGAAGTTTCTATGATGATGGTTAGACAAGGCACTGACCCCCCTTCCCTGGCCTGCTTGCTTCTCTGGCAGGTTGCCAGGGAGAACAGGCAGGTTGCCTGCTACAGTTGGGGTCTGCTTCCCTGGCCTGTGTGCCCTTGGACTCTTAACACATGCTGTTTTGTGATTCGTAGTCTCAGGTTTTCAAATCTCTAGTGTCTCCAAGATCCTTGTCTCTCTGTCTCCAGTGTTCTTCAAGTGACTGTTTTGCAATCTCTCTAGCTTTCTGCATGCACCAGCTCCTTGTTCATTCTCCATCCTTGCTGCCCCACCTCCCCCAACCTTGCTCCTTCTTCCTTCAGCCATTGCCTTCTTTTGCTATCTCCTCCTTTCTGGAGGAGTCCCAAGCCCCTCAACCTTTTTTCTCTTACCCATCCTTTACTTACTCTTTCCCTCCTTTGATGTCCACCCATTGCTACTCCCAGGCTCCCATATGTGCACCACAGGGGCAAGAGAACAGTCCTCAATGAGGACAGACAAGCTAGTTTCTAAAGAGGTTTTCCCTATCCTGTTACAATTCATGATTAAAGCCAAAAGGGGACAGACAATTCTGTACAGAACTGAGCCTGCCCTCCTCTCTCCTCTTCTCACTAGACTGAGAAGCTGAGCATCCTCAGACTCTTCTCTGTGTTGGACCCTTAATGGTCTGTTGGTTTTGCTCCTGAATACAAACTTCTTAGTAACATGTTCAAGGCCACACCCTTGAACAGTTCAGGCCTGTTCCCCACTGACCTTTCAGCCTCATGTGGTTCTGTCTGGGCTCTGAACGCCTGGCACATGGTTCTCTCCCTTCTGAGGATCTTTGCTCTTGTTAGTCCTTCTGTATGTAGTACCCCTTCGCTTTCCACACCCTCTACCTGTTTATCTATACAATGCCTTTTGTTAACTATCTGTCCCTATGTAGTAAATAACCACCAAATATAGCCACTTAAAGCAAAAATTCTGTTCTCCCACACATCGTTTGGGTTAAGAAACTAGGAGCAGCTGAAACCAGGTGGTTTCAGCTCAAGGTCTTGTGTGAGGCTTCCTCCATGTTGCCAGCCAGGCTTCAGGCATTTGGAGCAAAGGTTCGATCCCTCTACAAGCTCCCTCCCATGGGTGATGGCAGACTTCCTGAAGTGGACTCAGCCTGTCACTGGAGATCTCTGTTCCTTACTGCATGGTTCTCAATAGTCCACCTAAGTATCATTAGATGATGATGATGGTGATGATGATGATGATGATGATGATGATGATGATGGACAATGGGATGTGATAGCAATACCCTTTGTAAGGTAACCTCAGAAGAAGCATACCCCCTCCTGTCATAGGCTATTGGCCACACAAACTAAACCCCATAAAGTGTGGGAGGAGACTCCACATGGTAAACACCATTTTCCTGGTGAAAAAAATTGTGTTGTGTGTAGTTCACATGCCTACTCAAGGCCACAAACTATGCAGGTGGGAGAACCAAAGGAAAACTCTAGTTCTGCTCCCAAAACTCATCCTCTGTTGCTCAGATGTGTGTTCTGTGGCAACTTCCTGTTAGAATGTTCCTTCTCTATTTGGATAGTCTACATGGTATCAGCATTTTCTCAAAACTATTATCTTCCTCATCTCTTGCTTTCCCTTTTATTCAGGGCAATGTTGTTCAACAGACCCTTCAGTAATGATATAAATGCTTTCTATGATGTCTGTCATTGTCACTAGAGATGTGTAGATTTAGAGCAGCAGTTCTCAACCTGTGGGTCGTGACCCATTTGAGGGGCGAATGACCCTTTCACAGGAATTGCCTAAGAACATCAGAAAACACAGATATTTACATTGTGATTCATAACAGTACCAAAAGTACAGTTTTTCAGTAAATTACAAAATTACAGTAGCAACGAAAATAATTTTATGGTTAGGGGTCACCACACTTTGAGGAACTGTGTTAAAGGGAAGGTTGAGAACCACTGTCTTAGAGCATTTGATAGGTTGTTAGTATAAAGATACATAAATACATAGGCTCATATAATTATATATATTACACATTATCTATATCATATATATACATATATACACACATATACATACATACATTATACATATATATATACACATATGAGACAGGGTCTAATGTGGCTTAGTCAAGGTGGCCTTGAACTCATTATGTGGCTTAAGATGGCACTGACATTGAACTCCTGATTGTCCTGCCTCTACTTCTCAAGTTTGGGGACAACAGGAACGTGCCACCATGCCCAGTTTATGGAGTGATGGGCTCAAACCCAGAGTTTTCCATATACTAGACAAGCCCTCTACAAACTGAGCTACATTTCCAGCTCAAACAGCTGTATTTGAAGCTGATCTACTGCATTGTGAAGTACAACACTGGGGCCTCTTAGTACAGTTTGTGATTAGAAGAAGTAGGGGGGAGGTGGGACTAGAAATGAGTATAAGGGAGGGAAGCCACAGGAAAAAGCTACAGAACTGTTTCTCATAAATATTGATTGGCCCAAGATTAAACTTCTCATAAGGAAAATGAATCAAATGATGTCCAGATTTCTGCTCAAAGATTCTCCGAGAATCTCTACCTTCTAATCACCAAATCATAAGTACCAAGAATGCCAGGCCCTACCAATTATATTGAGACTTTCCAGACACAGCTTTCCTGAACAATGTGAAGGATAAAATATGTTCACTCCAGCATAAAGATAAAAAAATAATCACTCCAGTCAGACATCCTTTATCAGTGTGTGCTGTTGAAGTCAGTATGTCGTCAACATGACCTTTGGCCCACAGCTTGGAATTCCATAGAGCTTTGTACTTCAAGTTTTCAGGACATGTGGATTGCAAAAGTCCACAGCCATAATTCCAGAAATTTAATTGGTATATTCTTATTGACTCAAGACAGCCTCCAGGACTTTTATACAAAGAGATATCAGAAATGGCTATTTAATAAATTTGATTCTAGTGAGCCTTCAAAGATTTCTATTCTATTTCTGTTCCTCAGAAACATTTACCGAAGAAGTGCATCCTGTTATATAAACAATTTATTCAAGTTTTTATTTTTAAATTTGTCCATCCACCCATCTATATACATCTACCCACCTACCCAGCCACTTACTTGCCTGTCTTTTCTGAGCACATGGAGAGTTCTCAAATACAGGTGGCAATGAGTGGCTGAAAAAATGTGTATCTATGTACACAAGCAGGCAGATACACAAGGAGGCCAAAAGAGGACATGAGATTTCTTGCAGCTGGAGATACAGGTAGTTTCAAGCCACCTGACATGGATGTTAGAGAGCAAGTGGTCCTCTGGAAGAACAGCAAGCATGCTCAACTGCTGAGGTATCTCTCTGCTTCAGTTTTTTTTTTAATTTTGTAAACTTTCTAGATTTCTGATAATAGCCCAAATAACATATAGCACTGAGCCCCTTATCTCAGTAGTACCTTCTACCAGGCATTCTTTTTTTTTTTTTAGAGACAGGGTTTCTTTGTGTAGCCCTGGCTGTCCTGCTACCAGGCATTCTTATGTATTCATTTACTCATCAGATTTTCATGTTGATGATACATAGACCTTTAGAAACTAGAATTTTGAGGTCATAAAAAGACTTTGGTCATATTTATATTGTGAAGCTTAGTTCAAGAAACTGTAATTTGTCTCTTCACTTATATGGTCACTGTCTCATATACTGGTATGAAATTAGTCTCTAGAACAATGTCCAGAACAGAATGGGGACTCAATAAGTATTTCTTCTCTAGAGGAAATGGCCTGGTGTATGGTGGGTGCTTACAAGATATTACCAGGAGAAACATAAAGCCACAGAAGCTAGGCTACCTCCATGATCTATACACCTATGAGTCAACATGTGAGTCCTTCGGGACACAGCTGCACAATCCCCGAGGAGTCTAGAGCAACCAACTCCGAGATGAGCTTCTGTGAATCCATTGAACGCTTCACTGAATTAGTCACGTTTTCAGCCTCCAGTGTCTCAAAAGATAAAAAGACAAAAATTCACAAGCTGTGCTAGTCCAGACATGGACTCCTTTCAGGTTTTCTCTTTGGTTTTGTTTCTAGATGTTTTGAAACCTCAGTTTCAGTTCAAAGTTTGTCCATCATGTATTCGTGGTAGTACAATATTAGATGGTGGGCTCCACCCTCCCCCATGCTGAAGAGTGAGCACAGGATCTCTTCATACTATACAAGGGCTCTACCAGTGGGCTAGAGCCCCAGAACCCTGTGAAGATTTATATCCATCTAAAATCTAAAGAAAAAAAGAGATGATTGTACCGCGGTGCATGTGTGAGGACAGGGGACAATTTGTAGGGGTTGGTTCTCTCCTTCCATCATTTGGGTCCTGAGGATTGACCTTATGTCACCAGTCTTGGTGGTAGACACCTTTACCCACTAATCATTTTACCAGCCTGAGAAAAGCATTTTTTAAATATGAAAGCTATTTATTCTGTTTGTGACTTCCATATACTCTTCTCTTGGAGCCCTTCATAGGGTTCAATGACAAAAACTATATAAAATACTCATTCATTTATTTGCTTTACTTGAGCATTCATTCAAGAAACATCCATTGAATGCCTACTATGTGCCAGACACTGGTCTATGATGGGTGTACTTCCATTCTTGCTTCATTTTAAAATTTGAAGTAGTTACCTCTTAGAGGTAGATGTTTTTGTTCTACAAACTAGAAGGGCCCTCTTCCCATGGCTAGTTAGTGAGTGTCTAGAGAGGAGGAGGGAAGTGAAATCCGTCCCCTCTTTGGAATTTTCATGTACTCCTGTGTCACAGGCAGGGCCCCTTTGAAGTCAAGACAAGTTCTATCGACGATCCAACTAGCCTCTCAGCTCGTCAAGGATGAGGCTGGAATCCTCACTAGAGATGCCTGGCTCCAAAAGTGCTACAGCTGCCATTTATCAGCCTGCTTTGTGAATGCCAGAGCTGGGGACGCCTGCCTCTGTGAATATTCCAGAGAGCTGAATTCAGAGCTGGTCTCCACCAGACCCTCCAAACTGCTTAGAACTTGATGGAAATGGCTGCAGATGGTTTGGCTGATCCAAGGCAATTAACGTGACAGCACTTAGTCCCTCACATTCTGGACAGATGGCGGCTCTTTAGGAGAAACCCACAGACCTGGGTGTGATTAGTCATTCCCTCTGCTCTACAGCTCATCAAGGTCAAAGCACCAAGCGTAGCCTTGAGTATGCACTTTGTAGATTTTTGTCAGAACAAGCCTCAGACGTTAATGTACTGGGGTAACACTCAGCCAACTTTTGCTATTCATGATGACATGCAGCAAGTGTGACATCTGCCAACCCCACCAAGTTTCATCTGCACCAAGAATGTCAGCATCTTTCTCCAGTGGAAGGATGACAGGTCTACCTCCAGTAGCTGCTGGAGGCTGCTGTTCACAGAGAGAGTCGTGTGTAGGGTGATGGAGCATAAAGAACAAGAAGCAGGGCAGGGGCCTTCTCAAAGGGTCAAAAGCAAGCTCTGCTGCTTTGTACATCTCTTAACCAATATTCTTATGTGCTAGCAACGGAACCCAGGACTCTTAACATTCAAGGCAAGTGATCTGCCACTGAGGCACCCCTCTTGCCCTCTGCCTTGTTTAAAAAACAAAACAAAACACCTTTAAACAAGGGCCATGTGAATGTTTCTTCGGTTGTAGAAATAACGACACAAGTAGATCTTTTCTACTTTTCTACTTTTACAAGATATGTATTCATTGTCACTTGAAAAAAAATAAAATTTCAAAAAAATCTTCAGACCTCAATCTAAAAGTTGAAACAATAGCATTGATTTCTCAGCCCTGGCCTGAAGCCAGAAGACCTGGGAATTAGTCCCAATTCTGCTAATAAATTTGTTTTGAAAACATAAATTTCTTTTGCTCAAAGACCTCAAGGGAATAAATTCAAAGGAATTCACTTGGCCCATGAGATTGACATGAGCTGATGCCTGAGTGTGCTAGTATAGTTTTCCCTCAAAGCGGATCCTAAGGCAAGGGTTTGATCACAACAAACAGTGCAGGATTTCTCAAGCTAGATGATTCTAGGGAATGGGATGGTAGCAGGTGTGTAAGAAACATGGAAGAGGAGGCCAATAAAGGTGGCATAGGGGCTAGTGGCCACCGTGAGACTCTTGGCTTCAACTTTCCATGGTCCCTCTGGGGGAATGCAAACCATACCCTGGATTATCTGACTAAGGATGGGAAGGCTGCAGTTTGCCCACAGTTTCCTTCCTCACCCCCCCCCCCCCCCCCCAATAGGGCAAGTATGTTATTTTTCTCCTGTCCTTTCTGTGATCACATAAACTTAAAGGAGGCAGGGTTTATTTGGGTGGATTGTAAGGGTACAGCAGGTTGTGGTGATGGGGAAGGTACAGCTGAGAGAAGAGCTCATGGTTGTGACTGCAGGCATCACCCTGGCAGTAGGAGCATTTGGCTGAGGCTCCTTCCTTCCTAATAGCTCTGTGGAACAGGTAGGTCAGCAAGTGGGGCTGGACTTCATATACTTTAAGGCCTGCCCCTCACAGGGCTCATGTTCTCTAGTTATGCGCTGCCTCCCTAAGATGTTTCACGACATCCCAAAATAGTACCTGCAGTTGTGATCCAAGTGTCCGATTGCATGGCACACATGGAGGACACTCCATAGTCAAACCCTTCATATTCTTTCCCCCTTTCCTTAATAAAAGGTAGAGAAAGAATGGGAAGGATCCAGGCTCCTGTGCCTTCTCTGGGTTCTCATGCTGCCCACCTGCCCTACCATTGGCCTGCCAGGGTAGGTGGATGCTGAGCAGCTGGAACAAGGTTGAGGCAACGCCGAGGGTGCTACAGCTAAGATAAAGCTGACCCTTAGTAGCATTGTTATACAGCTGCCGCTGTCAGGAACTGAAGGGACAGCTCTGGGCACCTCAGGACTTCAGAGATGTCTCCTGCTGGAGAAATTTACTTGATATTAGGTGGAGCAGGAAGGAAGGAGGGTAGGCTATGAAGTCAACCTTGTGGGAATCAGCAGTGGTGGAGAAAGGATGTTACTCAGTTCCTGCCTTGCCCTACAGAGTCAGAGCCCTGTGCCCAGTGGCTCAGAAGGGCCAGGAAAAGAAGGTTCAAGAATGACGTCTTGTCTGGTGCGGTGGCGCACACCTTGAATCCCAACACTCGGGAGGCAGAGGCAGGACATTTTCTATGAGTCCAAGGCAGCCTGGTCTACAAAGTGGGTTCTAGGATACCCAGAACTACATAGAGACCCTCAAAAAGATTACATCTAGATCATGGTGGACCCTAGCAGTGGTTTCCTCGTGTCACCAGTCTACCTAGAAAGGCATGCAACACCCTTAAGGTCTGATCCAAATGCCTTTTCCTTTCCTGTGTGACTACTATTATATGACAGTTTGACCGGCTTAAAGAATATCTAGAAACCTGCTAAACAGTGTTTTTGAGTGTGTCTGTGAAAATGTTTGCAAAGGAGATTGGCATGGGTGTGAATGGTGTAGGTAGGAAAGATCTTAATGCGGGCAGGAACCGTCCCAACAGCCAGGGCCTGAAGAGAACAAAACAGAAATAATTGAATGTGTTTCTGTCTGTCTCTGGATGAGGGGTGCATGCCTTTCCACTCTTGGACCTCACAACTCCCAGCTTTCTGGCCTTTGTACTTCAGGGCTCACACCGGTGGCCCTCACCCCAGCCCAGGTCCTCAGGTCTTTGGCCTTAGGCTGAGCGTTACACCTTTCCTGATGCTGAAGAATTCCAAGTTGGACTGAGCCAGACTCCAGGGTCCTTGGGTCTCCAGCTTGCAGATGACATGTCGCAAGGCTTCCCAGTCTGCACGACTGTAAGCCAGTTCTACTAATTTTCCTCCTGTGCACCTATGTCTATGATGTTAGCTCTGGTGCTGAAGAATGCTAGGACACCTGGGAATCCTTTCCCAACATGTGGGAGTATGTCTCTATGAAAGAGTGCAGACAGCATATATGGCTGTCTTCTTGCTACTGTCACTGATCTTTTCTTTGTAACTTACAGCTACAATGCCCAGAGACCCGGAGGCTGAGGGACAGAATGGACTTCAGAGTCCGTGTGCAGAACTGAGGACACTTACACCGAGTCTTTGATCTATGATGCAAGAAGAAAAGGCACCACTCACAAGCCCACTCTTCTGGTGGCTCCCCCTTATGAGTGGAAGCCTTCCCCTCATGAACCCTACTAGGAGCTTCTCTCTGACCTCTGAACATCAGTACAGTTACTGGTCACTTCCAGGAGGCCATGTGCCACCTGAATAGGAGACAAGGAGCAAGGGCTCCTTGAGGGCAGATTCTATTTCTGCCTCTTACTAGTTGTATAACCCTGAACAAGTCAGAAGCTAGCCACAGAACCTACCATAGGCCCCACAAGGACTAGCAGGGCTGCTGCACGGATGTATGAGGACAAGTCACTTCAGCTGTGGGTACTATTTACCTTGTGTGTTCCAGATTCCAGGAGCAATGCTCCAGATCATCTCGGGGACTATTCTGAACGCATCTGAGAAGAGTGTGTTCAGAATTGGTCATCCCTGCAGCTCTGCATGGGCTCAAGCCAGATCCAAAGCAGTGGGGGTGGAGGCTGCCGTTGGCCGGCTAGCTGGCTCCACGTTCCACAAGTGGGAGGTTGCCTGGATCTCAGGCAGGCCTGCCTTTCTGGTTTGGGCTTCCCAGCTTTTGGTGCTGTCCTCGGGGGCAAGCTATTTTAGGTAGCAGTCAAAATAAAACTGAGATTAACCCAGAATTCTTGGCAGTCGAACAATACCATAATTATGTGCTTTATAAGTTCAGAAATGAGGCAGCTGACACTGACCTGCCGGGGTTCAGGGGGCACCTTGAGGATGGTAAGGCCTGCGTATTGGGTTCACACACCCTTAACCACAGGCTACCTCTATAGGACTATAGCGCCCTTAGAGGTGTTATTTCGTCTCTGGGGAGTCATGTGACCACAGCAATAGTGCAACTAACCTGCTTGCACACCAAATGCTGGCCCGCTGGAAGGATGACTTATGCCATTCTATATCATAAATCTTCTTTCAAAAGCCTGGGGGCCCTAGAGCAGTGAAAGAACAGAGGAGCTTGTGTTCTAGGGCTGAAGTACAGGGCAGAAATTCACTAGAGGAGTATGCCTGGACTTTGATTTCTAGAGAGGGGTGCAGACCCTAGAATCTAGCAAATAGGCCCCTTTCTCTTTGCTGGGTGCTGAGCTGGGGCAGGGGTGGGGGAAGGAATTAGACCTCTGAGAGCAAAAGCCTTTACCCAGACAAAAGAATAGGAGATTCAAATAGATGGAGGGGTCAGGATGACATCAGTTGAGGTCACCGCCTAAAAAATAAAACAGTGGCCACGAGGAGAGACTTGGGCAGATCTCTGAGGTGCCCTGTAAGACTTCAAAACACCTGGAGGAGAAAAAAAGGAACTGACAGAACGTAGATCCAGGGGTATTCCCAGAGGTGTGGTGAGAAAAACAACACATCCATCCCTCAACACCAACCTGGCCCCAGTGACAAGGTGTTTCTGGAAAATCAGCGCTCTTAGCAGGAGTATAGACCTTAGCCAGAAAAGTGACGAGAGCAAGAAATGAATTTAGGGAAACATGCTCCCCATCCCCTGGCCAGCTGCCCTGGGGTTTGAAGGCTAGTGACACCTAGCTGGTGACAGTCCTTCTTTTATGGAAAAGCCAATGGAACTTGGATGAACAGGTTGGGTAGCAATAAAGTGATTAACAAGAGCTGTCAGTTATTCATTGGTCTGTACCTGCTGCTTGGGAAGAAGAGAAAAAGGAGATGGAGAACCCACAGAAGGGAATGGAGTTCTCTCCAAATATGAACCAGAGGCTGGTGTCTGGTGGCTAGAACTCTATGTCTGCCTCCCAGCCTGGGGACATTTTTAAAGATACCAGTCATTCATTGTGAGTGAGATTTCTGGTGATTTTGTCCATTGCTAGCCTAGGGCAATCCTCCAGAACTGCCCCTGCTTGGCAGTCCTATCTTAGGAAAACCTAAGATGCATCCAAGAACACCAAGACAGAGCAACACTCAACCTTGAGCAGGCAAGCAGCACCTGCAGAGCTCAAAAAGCCATTTTGAATTCTTTCTAGTGCTAGAAAGGTGCATCAATAATCACTGTTTAGGAAATGCCTATGTTGTGCAGTTGCTGTGGGGCTGTGTCTACAACGGTCTGTCTCCCCTCCTATCTCCTGGACTGGGAGAAGTGCTTCTTCTCTGAAAGGTACTTCAGATGGAGTTAAGACATGAGTTATTTCTCTAAGACAGTCTCAGGATAGCAAAGGTCTAATGAAATGTTCCCTCCAAGGCCTAGAGGTTTGGCTCTTTGGGGATTCTACATCCTGTCAAGTTGACAAACAATATTAACCATCATATATGGTATATTAATTTGATTATAGTCAAATTTATTAATTTTTATTATTAATGCTATCTTACTTAAGGAATTCCTTTGTACTCCAAAACCATAATCACATTCCTAAGTCTTTTCCCTAAAAGTTTTAGTTTTTCCTTTCACACTTAAGTCTGTGCTCCATAAGAATTTGCACCTGGGTATGGACTAAGGTTTCTATTTCTTCCATATTGATCATGAGTTGTATCATCACTTATCTACCAACCTTTCTTTCTCTCAGAGATTCACAACTTTGCCTCTGTCTTATATCAAAATTCCGTAAATAAGACAGTCTGACCCTGGATTCCCTATTCTGTTCCATTGGTCAACCATTCTATCCACACGCGAGAACATTTGTCTTTGTCTATGATAAGTTGGTGGTACCTGGTAGGAGGATGCTTGTCTTCCGTCCTCCTCAGAGGTTCTTGACTATTCTCGATCATTTATATTCCATTGAAATTGTTTGAATTATTTTGCCAATTACCTCAAAAACCTTTGTTGGTATTGCACTGGGGTTTGTGTTGACTTCATTTTGATATTGAAATTTACCAAAATGAACTGGACAGTTGAAAGAGAAGTAATATTGAGTCCTTAAATGGATCATGTCTCATTAGTGCTTTTCAATAAAGTTCTGCTTTTCTCTACGTAGTTCTCCTTCTTCAGACTATCTTAAAGATTGTGCTGTAGGCCTGATAGCTTCTTCCAGTTCTAACTGGGAGTCTTTTTTGTCTCTTTGGCAATGAAAGTAATGGGGGCTCAACTAAAGATGGTACAACAGGACCATAATTTTTATGCATTGATTTCACAATCAACAGTCTTGTAAAACTCTCATTTTCCTAGTAGTTTTAAATCTGTTTGCTCCTTCTATTGTTGTGCACACAGTTCCTTTGTTTCCTTATGTGTTTGGTGATGTTGAATGGTGAGCTCTTATTAGTTTGATCTTCATGCAGAGGAATCCTTTGGCCATAAAGCAGAATGCTTCCGTCTGTATAGAGATGATGCTACTAATACACGGCTACTCTTAAAAAGGCCTTGGCTTTTTCTTCCAGGTTGGTTCTTCCTCCAGTTCACTTCTGCTTTTGACAACTTACTATTCTGCCCTGTGATGGATTGGCGGAAGAATAGTCTGGGAGAGAAGTTAGACATTCACCAGACTAACTCTAAGTCCAGTACCATACTTGAATTTGCATTGTACTTGGCTATTTGGGATTTGTTAATAGTGTAACTTGCTAATTATATAATGGGAGAGTCT
Source organism: Lophiomys imhausi (assembly GCA_907164525.1). NCBI lineage: Eukaryota > Metazoa > Chordata > Mammalia > Rodentia > Muridae > Lophiomys > Lophiomys imhausi. The sequence goes on from CAJQZJ010004763.1 coordinate 16,556,531, forward strand.
TTCATCCTGCCTGTGGCCCTCACCTCTTGTCCTCCTCTCACAGGACAGGACATTTTAATTGAGACCACACATTCAAGGTCAACGCACCAACTTATCATAAAAATTATCATAAAAGTAACACATTTTTTCTGCATATAATTTTTAACAAAAAACACGTAGAAGAAATTTTAAAGCATCTATAAGACCCACATACACAATGGAATATAATCACTTTAATAATAATATTCTGGTGGGTACTGAGTTGAATAACGGTCCCTTGAAAGCAACATTTGAGGGCCATGAGAAGGCTCGGAGTGCAAAGCATTTGTCTTGCAAGCCTGACAACCTGAGTTCAAGCCCTGGAACCTACATAAGGGCGAAGGAGAGAACTGAGTTCACAAGGTTGCTCTCTGACCTCCACACATGTGCTGTGGCATGCACATACCCACCACCCCAACACAATAATAATGTTAATAGCAATAATACTAATAATAACAATTTTCAAAATTAAAAGCTGCATCTGCCTGGGCCCTGTCACTGTAACCTTATTTGGACAGAGGATTATGGTAGATATAATTAAGTTAAAGATGTCTGTGTGAGATCATCCAGGAGTTGAGTGAACCTTAAACTATTAACAAGTCCTTTCAAGAGAGAAGAAAGGGTACCACACAGGCATGGAGGAAGCCATGGGAAGATCCAAGCACAGGTTGGAGTGACAGCTACCAACAGATCACCGAAAACCTGGAACCACCAGAAGCTAGGAGAGTCAGGAAAGGAACCTTCCCTGGAGTCCTCAGGGGTTGTAGCCCTGCTGACACCTGGATTTGGAGCTTCTGGCTTCCAGAATTGTGAAAAAAATAAATAAATTCTCATTGCTTTAAGTCACTCATTTACAATGTTTTCTTACAGCAGCCCGATGAAAGGAATAAAGCTTACATCAGCTGTGGGCCAAGTTTCTAGGAAACAGCTTTGGAGATAGAGAAATGATGGTCCCAGGTGGTTCACTGCGGAGCACTCCCCGAAGCAATGTCTGGAAGGCTGTGGGGGAGGAGTTTCTGAGATGAGGGCAAGTATGAATTGTGACGCAGCTGTCCCAGAAACTGTGGCTCATCCCCATCAGGAGCTGGGATGGGACTCAACGTTGTCTGAAGTGGAGCCCCAGAACTTTGCATCATCCAGCCGCTGGGATGAGAGGAATCCCAAGTAGGACAGTTGCCCTTACAGGAGAGCGAAGCCTACGGTGGCCTCCTCTGTGAGCCTTAGCAGGCACCACACCAGGCTTTGTGGTGAAATGGAATTGGGACCACACCAGCATGTCCTAAAAATCCCCTTTGAACACTTCTATGCTCCTCCCTAGGGCAATGTCCAGTTTCAGCACGCAATTTCTAAAATGCTTGTCCTTCATGTCTACCCACAATTTAAAGTAGAAATTCATTGTCGAGGCATCAGAATCTTACAAACTAAATTCTCTAAATACAAACGTCATTTTAAGAAAGCAGAACTATTCCATATGACTAAATTACCATGTGATTTTTTTCCAGGAAAGCTGTCTCTCTCTCTCTCTCTCTCTCTCTCTATATATATATATATATATATATAGAGAGAGAGAGAGAGAGAGAGAGAACTCTCTCAGTTCCTCCAGATGTCTGCCTTGCCACTTGTTTTGAACACATGCAGTTCCTTGCTTGGTGAGCTAGTCTCTCTGGACTGTCCTTGCCAAACCATACATTTGATTGAACTCCTGTTCATTCTTCAGATCCACAGGGAGACCCTCACTGACTTCCCCTAAATCTGCTCCGCTGGCAGCTCCATGGACTCTCCACTACACTCCTCAATCTTTGCTTTGTCTTTTACTCCTGGCACTGAGCTGACAGCAGGTGTGCAGTCTTTGTTGGTATATATGCAGTGCTGTCCTGTTATGCTTAGGGTCTGATTCAGTGTTCTCTGTCCCCTGTGCCTTTGGCACCCAGTGCAGTATTGTATATTCACATAGCTGCAGATTGTCCTTAAATGACTCGATGACTTACTCAGCGGTTGCATTTCCATATGTGTATGCCCTGCATTCTGCATGTCAAAACTGCTCCCCTAATATCTAGAAGCCAAAATCCCTCGAGGTATGGCTCCATGAGACACTCTATGTGAGGCCTACCATATCAGCTGCCCCCCAAAATCTATGCACACTGCCCCACTGGCCTGCCAGTAAGTATTGGAGGAATTTTTCTCAGTCATATTAAAAACATCACTGGGATGTCCCCTACAGAGGAATTGAGAAAGTATATGTAGATAGTCTTTCTTCAATAAGTAGAGTTTACCTCCTTTCTCTACCACCCCTGAGCATGGTTTGCTTCCAAGGAATACACAATAGGGAGGGGGGAGGGGTAACTAGCCACGGAGAGCCCTGGCACACCCTGTGATGACCCAGGCAAGCTAACACCCCCGTGAGTCATGCTGATGGCATCTATCCTGGATGGAGTAATATGAGAACAATGCTGCACTCGGGGGTCTTCCCACAAACTCATCATTTTAACTTAACCAAAGCACCAACCAAAGCAGACTGGGGGGATGATTGAAATGGCTCACTACCCCCTAACCCACAAAATTGGATGCAGTAAGATGAGCCGCTACCCCAGAACTGAGGAGACAAGGCAGGCAGATTCCTGAAGGCTGCCTGAGCTGGCGAGTTTCAGATACAGTGAAAACAACTGTCTCAAAAAACTAAAGTCAAGATTGATGGAGAAGGAGGACTGATATCAACACCTAGCCTCTACACACATGCATTTGTACACACATGTGTGCACATACATGCACATACACCACACAGAGACAGAGAGAGTCAGATCTCGAAGGGCAGTTTACACAATACTTGACCAGCACCCCTCAAAATTACCAAGGTCCTTAAAACAAAGGAAAGTCAGACACTTCCATAAACAAACCAGAGTAGGCTGAGGATGACCGACCAGTGTGGCATCCTGGTGAGGTCCTGGGAGCAGAACAGGACCCTGGGAGCAACTAACCAAATCCTAACATAGGGTTCTCATTATAACAACAGTTCTAGGGGAACATAAGGTGTTAACAATAGGGACACCAGGAGAGGGGGACACAGGAACTCTGTCTTATCTTTGCAACCTTTCTGTAACTCTCCATATATATATATATTTTTTTTCTTGTAATCTAAGAGAAAGCACAGCAGTGATTTTATGCCAGGGGAAAACCACCGGACCTGCTGAGCCCTTAGGTCAATCTGTTTTATCACAGATACAGATAGGGAGGAGGTTGAAAAGGAAGGCCACATAAGGCCAGGGACTCAGCTTCAAAAACAGGTTCTAAATGGGGTGGAACATCTGTGGAAGTCTGTGCCTTAGATAAATAAATAGTACATGTTGAAATAAAACGTTTCAGCTGCCACTTGAGTCCAAGCACGCTCCCTCCCTTTGACCCGGCATGGAGGACAGAGTCCAGAGGGAAAGCTAAGGGCCACATTTCAGGCCTTCATAAGATCAGGCAAGCCTGGGGGTTTCATAACCAATATCTTCACCCAAACTCCTATTTACGAAGGTGTCTGGTCTAAACCCTAAGCCCCATGGAGACGATTTCTCCTCAATTATCCACAAAGAGAAGGAAAGCCCTAAGGCTTTGGCACCAGACCCCACAGAACTATGTCCCTCTGTTTCAGTAGTAAACTACACTAGTGTTTGTGTTTATAGTAATGCCAATTACAAGTGACCGCATTTATTTTTGGTGTGACTTGCCTCAAATGGGATGCATGGATATGTTTTGGGGCATACTGGATCTTCCTGTCCAGGACACAATGCTTCGTAACTTGGGGCACTCTAGTAGGATCTGCCACATGGTACAACTGTCACAGGCATGAGTCAGAGGAAAATAGGGCTATCACTCGCAGTCACCAGAGGCCAAGGAGCGGGATGATCTGGCTTGGGCTGGCCTTTGAGGAGGTCATGTGATGCTCTGGGGCACTAGTGAAGCTTAGGAATAGGTGGTAGTGACATCATATCTTTGGGTGGGCCACCAGTACCAAGCCACCAAGTACAGAGGCCATGGCAACCAGGTGTGTCAGGACCTCAGCAAACAGACAATGCTAGCTGTGACCCCAGCAGAACCCCAAGCAACTCAACACCAAGGCAGGTAGTCAAAGCTGTTGCTGGCCCAGTCAGGAGGGCTACAGATACAGGGGATTCTGAGTCCAGCTGAATGGTGGCCCAGGGGGGTTCTATGAAAAGCCCTTTCCCACAGCTAGCTCCTATAAACCCCTCAATGACCATATTAAAAATGCTTGGCTTTTCTTTTTTCTTTGCTTTGCTTTTCTTTTGGTTGGAGGTAAAGCTATGTGAGCTATGTGGAGCAGCAAGCAGACCTGCCTTCAGATTCCTGCCTTGACTCCTTAATGGTGGGTTGTGGCCTGGAATTGTAAGATGAAATAAATCCTTTCCTCCTGTAAGTTGCTTTTGGTCAGAGTGTTTTAACATGTTAATAAAGACAAAACTAGAACACTCTGGTGTTCTCTCTGCCTTGGTTAGAGTTGACCTGGACTTCAGTGGCCAGTGTCCTAAGGTCAGAAGGAGCTGTCTACAGATTTGTCTTGTGTACTCGTCTAAGTTCTGAGCCGTATACCAACGGTCTAACTTTATACCATTTTACCGTCATCTAACATGACTCTCTGGATCTGTTTTTCTTTGTTTAAGACAAGATTTCGTGTAGCCCGGGTTGTTTCAAAACTCCCCATATAGTCAAGGATGACCATAAACTCCTGATCTTCCTGTCTCTACCTCCCAAATGTTTTGATAACTGCAACTGTGTCCAGCAAGGCTCTGGATCTGATTTCCAAGACAAAGACCTCCTTTATCTGTTCCACACACGGCCAGTCTGAGACATGAGCACAGTCATGGCAGCAAACACAGGCTATTTTGAAAGCTTCATATGCATCAAGCTTGCTTTTGAAGACTACATCCCTTAAAAGCACTGGTAAGATGGTCCCTCATCTACATAAGCTACAAAATGTTACCATGGAAGAGTTGTGGTCAGCTGGGCCTCATGGCACATGTCTGAAGTCCACGTGAGCTACAGAGAGAATTGAAGTATGCCATTTAAAATAATGAGAATCTGGCTAACCCCTAAACATATAGATGAAGATATATAGAGATGTGTAAATACATATAAAGTCAGAGCTCAGTGATAGAGCATATGCCTTTCATACACAGAGTGCTAGGTTTAAAAAAAAAAATTCTTGAAACAGAATCTTACATTGTGGCCCAGGCTTGTCTCAAACCTCAAACTTAGTATGTAGCACAAACTGGTTTCTAAGTCATGGTGATCCTCCTGCATCGTCCTTCTGAGTGCTGGAAATAACAGGTATGAGCTAACGTGTGCAGCTACATTTTGTTTCTACTACTAGGAATTTAACCTAAATCGTTATTCATACCTGTGAAGACTTCTGTCACTAAGCTACATTCCTCAGCGTTTCGCACTTTGTTTACAGTTCTATGAGGTGTTCCTTTATCGAGTTACTGGAAATGGGGGGGGGTGTCTGTAAAAAACATTCTCAGAGAGAAAATTATTTGGGCCAAGATAGCTAGGTCCATGGCCTGAATTACATATGCTCCTGTATCCATTGGTAGTAGCCAGATTTTCTTCTGAGATTCAAATACATCTATTGAAAGCCTAACACTTGGCAGCCTTCCTATGGATTCTGTAGGCAGAACAGAGGAGATCATTCTTGCCACCAGAAGTATGGGCCATCTTTGTGCGTGGGTAGCAAGATCTGGTTTCTAAATAAGTTATTTGGAATGTGAATCAGCCCAGTGAAGCTTTTCTCACTGCATGTTGGCCACGGTGATGAAACTTGGAGGATTCAGGAGAAAGAAAACAAGGTAGATCATGAGGAAGAGGTAAGAAGAAAGATGAGATGACTTAATAGCAAAACATCAACCCAGAATTAAATTCAGAAATGCCTGAGAAGTTCGATTTAAAATAAATAGTAAATTGAACATCCAATGCTCTGGAATGAAGAGTGACAAAGGAGTTTAATTACAAAATATCCCAAGTGCAAAAACAGACACATTGATCAATGCAACTGAATGAAAGACCCAAATGTGAGTCCACATACCTATGCACACATGAATTTTGGTAAAGAAGACAGAAATGCACACTGGTAGAAAAAAAAAAAAAGACAGCATCTTCAACAAACGGTGATGGTCAAACTAGATAGGTTCATGTAAAAGAATTGAAATAGACCCATACTTATCACCCTGCACAAAACTCAACTCCAAATGGACCAAGGACCTCAACATAAGGCAGACACATTGAATCTGATAGGACCGAAAGCAGGGAATGGTTTTGAGCTCATTGGCATAGGAAAATGGTTTCTGAACAAACTGCCAATAGTGCAGGCACTAAGATCAACAATTAATAAATGGAAACTGAAAAGCTTCTTTAAGGCAAGGACATTGTCATTCACACAAAGCAGCAGCGTACAGAATAGATAATATTTTTATCAACTACACATCCGACAGAGGGCTAATATCCAAATCATAAAGAAGGTAAAAAACTAAACATTAAGAAAAAATAATCCAATTAAAAATGGTGTAGAGCTCTAAACAGAATTCTCAGAATTCTGAGTAAACACAAATGGCTGAGAAACACTTAAAGAAATGTTCAACACCCTAAGTTACCAGGGAAATGAAAATCACAACTATTTTGAGATTTCATCTTACAACTTTCAGGATGTCTAAATTCAATAAAACAAATGACAACTCATGGTGGTCAGGAGAAAGGAGAACATTCATCCATTGCTAGTGGGAGTTCAAACTTATATAACCTCTCTGAAATCAGTATGGTGGTTCCTCAGGAAGGTGAGAATCGATATACCTCAAGTTCCAGTGATGCCACTCTTAGACACATATCCAAAAGATGCTTCATCCTACCACAGAGACACTTACTCAACCACGTTTATGGCTGCTCTATTCATAATTGCCAGAATTTCGAAATAACATAGACATTTGCAAGTAAGTAGATGGAACAAGACAAAAACAAACAAACAAACCCACCCTGAGTGAGGTAACCCAGACCCAGAAAGAGAAATATGGCATGTATTGCTTATATGTAGATATTAGCTATTAAGTTAATGATAACCAAACTACAATCCATAGAAACACGGAGGTTAGGTATGCAATAAGAGACTGGGGGGACAGATAGATCTCATTAGGAAAGGGAAATAGAATAGATAATATGGACGGATTGGGGGGGGGGGGCGGCAATAGAAGGCCCAAGTAGGAAGGGGGAAGGAAGAGAGGAAGATGCGGTGGTTTGAATAGGTATGGCCACCATAGACTCGTGTGCTTGTATGCTTGGACCACAAGGAGTGGTACTGTTAGGAGGCATGGCTTTGTTTAAGTGGGTGTGGGCTTGTTGAAGGAAGCATGTCACCGTAGGGATGGGCTTGTTCAAGTTATGCCAAGTGTGGTACACAGTCTCCTTCTACTGCCTGCAGATCATGATGTAGAAGTCTTGGTTTCTCCAGTGCCATGTCTCCCTGAACACCACCATGCTTCCTGCCATGATGACATTGGACTGAACCGCTAAAACTGTTAGCCAGCCCTGATTAAATGTTTTCCTTTATAAGTGTTGCAGTAGGCATAGTGTCTATTTATAGCAATAAAACCCCAACTGAGACAGAGAGAACATAGGGGGAGACAACTAAAATTAAGGGACACTTAAAGGGTAGTATGGAAACCTAATACAGTGGAAGCTTTCAAAAATATAAACATGTATGTAGGTGATATAAATGAAATTGCCAAATAATGGGGGAGACACATCCCCAATTGGACATCTCTCATCACCAAATGAAGCTTCCAGTACTGGGAATACGGTACATCTAATTGAGTTGCTGGCCAAACAGGTCACATGGGAAAACCCAAATGCTCCAGACTGCTGCCAAGACTATAGGTTGTTCTCCATAAACTGATATCAAGGCCCCATTGCTGAAGAAAACACCTGTACAATTCATTGAACATGAAAAAGTAGAGCTGGTGCCAATATAGAGCCTTCATCCCTATGTGTTAGCATCTTTGGTCCAGGAAGGTTCTGTGTACAGCACCAAAGGAGAAATGTAAACGCCAACCCAGCCACAGAACCTTTGGTCTACAATGGTGTCCTGCCTACAAGATATGCTAACACAACGGTGGCACAAGGCTTCTAGGAGTAACCAACCGATACCTGATTTGGCATAAGACCCACATCTGACATTGCCTGGGTGACCAAGAACCTGAGACTAGGTAGCCTAGAAACCTGGAGTAAAACTAAATAGTACTGTTCTACTGAAAGAACACAGCAATAAAATGACTCCTAATGGCATTCTGCTATACTCAGAGATCAATGTCTCACTCAGCCATCATCAGGGAAGCTTCCTCCTGCAACAGATACAGAGACTCACAGTCAGACAATATGCAGAGAGTTAGAGACCTTGGAACTCTCAGGCCTAAGCAGGATGTCTCCATCAAATCCCTCCTCTCAAGGCTAGGGAACTCTGTGGAAGAGGAGACAGAAAGAGTTCTAAGAAGGAGCCAAAGAGGACAGAGGACACCAAAGAAACAAGGCCTTCTAACTACAGCATGATTGATTCACATAAGAGCTCACAGAGACTGAGGCAGCAGGCACAGAGCCTACAAGGGACTGCACCACATGGGGTCTTAGAGTTGAAAAGAGAAATGGCTCATGCCACACATGTCCCATCCCTAATCCAGGAGCCATCTCCAATTGATAAACACCTGCAATTGAAAATCTCATTTTCTCCAAGGGAGTCTTGCTGGGGAAATGAATTATTCTTAAGAGTAGACTACATGCCCAGCAGTTGATGAGCAACATAAAACAAACTCAACGTCATCTTTGGAGTTTCTTTGTCTCAAAATATTATGTCAGCTGTTTCTTTTTTCTTTTTTATTGTACATTTAATATTCATATACTTAATATAATTTATATAATTATATATTTAATTTCATATATATATATATATATATTCTCTTTTTGCCCTGTATGCCTTTTGCATCTATATCATGGCTTCCCAGTTAGTATTTTAATGGGATTGCTAAGTGTGTGAGTAAAAGGGTCTGTACGTCTATATTTGCTTCTTATGTCTTTTCTTGAGCTCTTTTCCTTCCGTTTGTTTGTCTTGCCCTATTCTGATGTGTTAGTTTTTTATCTTATTATACTTTCTTTGATTACTATCCCTTAGAAGCCTGTTTGTTTTCTAATGAGAGAAGAAATGGGGTGTATCCAAGTGGGAGAGGAGGTGCAAAAGGAACTGGGAGGAGTAGGGAGAGGAAACCATAATCAGGATACACTGAGGAAAAAAAAATATTTTCAATAAAAAGAAAAAACTGTGAAAACAAAAAGTAAAATAAAAGATATCAAATTAAATAATAATAATAATAATAATAATAATAAAAGGCCAAGTGTTTTCCTAAACCTCAAAGACACAAAAAGAAACTCTCGTGTACAGGGAAATGATGTGAAAGGTATGATTAGTTTGTGTGCTGTGCTAATACAAATAAAGACTATGGAGGCTGGACAAAGAGATGGTTAAGTAATGGACAGGGAGTTTAGAAAGATATCACATGGATGAGACCTTCTTTCCCGGATCCGAGTGGGTGGAAGAAATTTTTCCAGAAGGATGGAGCAGAATCCCAGGAAGAGGAGTAAAATCGAGCAAAAATAATTTTTAAAAAATTCCTAGTTTGTTTTCTGTGTGCCTGTTCAGCTCCAGGTCCTTTGCAGTTAGTGATTTCAGCCTTCAGGCCCTTCACAGTTAGGGATCCCAGCCCCAGGCCTTCACAGTTAGGGATCCCAGCTCCAGACCCTTCACAGTTAGGGATCCCAGCTCCAGGTCCTTCACAGTTAGGGATCCCAGCTCCAGGCTCTTCACAGGTAGGGATTCCAAGGTCCAGGTCCTTCACAGTTAGGGAATGTCTTTACAACAGGTTTATGACAGGAAGGTTACTCCACTTTGTGGCTGAAGAAACAAAGACATGGGCAGTTGAGTAATTGCCCAGGCAGACTGCAGATCCAAACCACTTCACCATCACCCACTTGTTGTGGGAGGTGAGAGGAGGGAAAAGAAGGGGGTCCAGTTGGCTGGATCCAGTCTTTGGCTGAGGCTGGAGAGCTGGATGATGCATCTAAAAATAGAACTGGATCAGATCACGGGAATTCTTATATACCATGGCAGGATCTGAATTTTTTTTCCTACAGAATCTTTTGGAACTGGTCAGAAAGCAAATTCCTGACCTTTTCCCTTCACTTATACATCAAAAACACTGAATTCTAAAAGGATTTTCTATTGACCAGTGGTTCTGAACCTTCCTAATGCTGGGAACCTTTAATATGGTTCCTTATGTTGTAGTGACCCTCAATAATAAATTTTTTTATTACTTTATAGCTGTAATTTTGTTATTGCTATGAATCATAATCCAAATATCTGTGTTTTTCTGATGGTCTTAGGTGACCCCTATGAAAGAGTTGTTCATCCCCCTTAGGGATCATGACCCACAGGTTGAGAACTGCTTCTCTTGATCCTTTTACACACTCAGGACTGAGAGCCACTGCTGTATGCTATATAGACATGTGAATATTTTGAAGTTAGGGAGGAGGAGCTTTGGGTGAATTTATTTTCCAGAAAGCAGTGAGTTGGCGAAGGGAAGGCCTCAACACAGGTGCTTAATCCCGAGTTTCCTGTGCTGTTCAGTGCTGGTGAGAGTCTCAACTAAAGAAAGATCAGTACACGGGACTGGGCAGTGTATGCCAGTCCCTGATCTAAGAGCTCATATGCAGTCTAATGTAAACACAGGGGCCTGTGCAGATTTATCTAGTTAGGATGCGGTCACAAGCCAGGCGTGGTGGTGCCCGCCTTTAATCCCAGCACTCGGGAGGCAGAGGCAGGCGGATCTCTGTGAGTTCAAAGCCAGCCTGGTCTACAGAGTAAGTCCAGGACAGGCAGGGCTGTTACACAGAGAAACCCTGTCTCCAAAATACCAAAAACAAAAAACAAGATGAGGTCACAGTGCATTAGGGTGAGCCTAAAAGAGTCTTTGTGATAGAGACAAGGAAATTCAGATGGATGCAGACACTGAGAGACATACAGAAAAAGAATCGTGTGCCAAAATACAGCAAAATGAAACAAGAGTCCACAAAAATACCACTGAGTTCCTTTTGTGTTGCCTAACAACTCCTGGGCATGGGGCCTAATCTGGAGTGAGGTTGATACATCAATGAGTTTTGGGTTTTTTTGGGGGAGGAGTGTTGGTTTGGTTTGGTTTTGTGTCTGTTACTTATTTTTTATTTTGTTTTTGTGTCTTGTTTTTTTTTTTTTAAAGAGAAAGAACATAACGTTGGGGGGATAGGGAGGGGGAGGACCTGTGAGGAGTTGAGGGAGGTGATAACACCATCAAAATATATTGTATGACAATATTTTTAATTAAAGTAAAAATATTTAATTATAAAATAATAAAAGATGGTTAGGGCAAGTTAGGGCAATGAGATCATAAGACAGTGCCACACGGTGTCTACTTCGAATAGCAAGCAGAGACTGGGGACATCTTCCCTTAGAGTCTCCAGCAATCAGCCTTAGTCATAGCTTGATTCTTTTGAGCTTTTTGGCCTCCTGAGCTGTGAGAATAGACGGATTTGGTGTCCTTTGCCCTCCAGATGTTCATGGGGTGGTGAGACCTTGAAAGGAGAGCAGCTTTGTGGGAGGCTATTAGGTCCCTGGAGGTGCTGTCCTCAGAGGGAATTGGTTCTTCTGGAGTGAACTCTCACAGGGCAAGGCATTGTAATGGCCAGAGCCTGGCCATGTCTCTCTGTGGCTTCCTGTCTAGTCGTGATATCTCTTGCTGCCACAGGTACTCTCTGCAATGATACCACCTATCGCTCAGTCACACCAGATGCCAAACCAATGGGGGTTATCTGATCTTGGATTTTTTTGAGCCTCCAGAACTGTAAGATAAACAAAACTTGTTTCCTTTATAAGGTTACCCAGCCTCATGTATTTCATTCACCACAGACAACAACAACAGACTACCACAATAAATTTCTGTTGTGTTAAGTCACCCAGTTTGTGTTAGTTTTCTGAGGAAGCTCAATAAAATTAATAGTTTATCAGGCAACAAAATGCTAAGGACATAGAGATCAGTTTGGGTAGAGAGTGAAGTAACCATTTAGGAGCTTAGAGTTGTGTGGTCAGTGATGAAGTTGTACAGTACTACGACAAAGATTTGGATTAAGAAGACTGCAGTTTAATTCAGGCTTCGGCACCTACCTACAATACAACGGTAGCATCTTAGTTTTCTCAACTTCAAAATAGGGACAATGCCGGGCAGTGGTGGCGCACGCCTTTAATCCCAGCACTTGGGAGGCAGAGGCAGGCGGATCTTTGCGAGTTCGAGGCCAGCCTGGTCTACAAATTGAGTCCAGGACAGCCAGGGCTACACAGAGAAACCCTGTCTCGAAAAACAAAACAAAAAAAAAACAAAAAAAAAAAAAAAAAAAAAAAAAAAAAAAAAAAAAAAAAAAAAAAACAAAATAGGGACAATATGGCCAACCTTAGAGTATTAAGCAGATTGAATGACATACTTAAGGAAATCTGCGCATTTCCAAACATGGAAATTAAAAAAAAATGAAATGCTGAAAAACTTGTCTAACAGGCGGCCCCAAGCCATAATCATAACCTTAACCCACCGAGAGCCCACCCTGCAGGCTGGTGACCGAGTGAAGAGTTCAGCCTCCTCCTCCTGCTGCTGTTGGTATCAGTGCCAAAGATGAGCTGAGCTGGGAAGGAATGTACTGAGGCCTAACAGAGCTGGCCTCAGGTCAGAGATGAGTGTGCCTGGCACCAGATCTTCCACAGTGGCCAGCAGCTTCTCCTACAGCTTGTCTGTGGAGAGCCCCTCCCTAGGGCTGGCCTGGGAAGGGTAGATCAGCACCTAAGTCCAAAGAGCTTGATGAACTATGCTGGAGTCTGGAATATACACAGCCTGTGAAGAGCCAGACCAGGATAGGAGAGGTGGGGGGCGGGGGCGGAGAGTAACCACTGATGAAATGCAGACTTTCTGGTCGAATTCAAATATAAGACGACTGAGAACTCATATTCGAAATAAGTATTGAAAAGGATGTATTTACACTAACACCCTATTCAAGGTTAAACTGAAATTTGAATCTGGCTCATATCCTGTGTTCTTGTTTGCTAAGTCTGGTGACCTTGGGTTCCTTCAGGTCAATGAAGGTTAACTTTGGAGCCAAGTCAGAAAGCAGAGCCCCTGGAGAAGCCGGAGACTCAGAGCTTTGCCTTGTTTCTCTGAAGGCATGTTTCCCTGGCCTCACTTATGCAAGTGGTGGGCTTGAAGCTGGCATGGTCTCCACTCTCCTGCAAGTCCAACCTTGAAAACTAGTATTGCACATTCTTCTTCCTCTATACATATGAGTTAGCCTTCTTGTTTCTGGCCCCTTGGTCTCTAGCTGTACCTCTGGGCTATAAACTTCAATTCCTGTCTTCTCTGGGTAGCCTGGCTTCATGCCAATCTCAAGTGATCTTCTCTCCAGTCAGAAGGTTACATTTGGCCTTAGTGGAGTTGTGAGATAGAATCTCTGGTACTCAGGGAAAGGAAGAAGTTAAGAATATGCTTAGTATCAGTTACAAACAGCTGGGCTAATACATAAACACCCAGATGTTCTGATTGCCCTACGTTAAGGTCCTTTGGAGTTTTATAAATCCTGTAATGACTTGTCAAAATCTCGATGATTGGGTCTTGAAACTAACATTTTAATATTCAAAGATAAAAATGACTTAAAAGGTACAGTGTGTAATATATCTGACCCAGTTAACCTCGCCTATGGAACATGAACCTCTTTGAGCCATGGCAGAGCCAGTTCCATAGGTATGTGATGGGTGGCAACATGCACAGGCCCCCTGAACTCAGAAGAACCCTACAATTTATTTAATGCTGTTCTATTGCCATCTTGCAACTCCTAATAACTTCTGGACCAGGGTCTAGAACCTGGACACCCAGTCCTATAAATTCTGCCCTCAGCCCTGTCCTGAGATGGAATGTGTCTAAAATGTGAGCATACCACAATTCAATGCCAGCCTCAAAAACTTTTGTGATAGAGTGACTGACACTAGGGGTGACAATGGGAAACATTGCCATTTGAGAAGTCCGGTCACCCAGGAAGGTATGTGGACACCTGGATACCACATGCTGAGAAAGCCACAAATGAAGTACATCAGGCTCTGGACAGTCAGCCTGTCCAGAGAGGTGGTCTTTTGTGCAGACAGGTATTAACAGCACAAATCCCAGGGACCTATTGTGGCAATGGAGCCTTCTTGCCTTGGCCACAAGATGGGCCATCCATTTTAATCTCACAGGGAGCAGTGTTTCCCTCACCCACCTCCCCATCAGTCTACAGTGGGTGAGTCCTCCCCCAAACATGGGCTTGGCTAATGGGCTCTAGGGGAGACCTGGGATTTCCATCAAGGTTCAGGGGAACCCAATCAGAAGGTGTCCCTGGGCTTATCTGATCTGCCCATTCAACATCCTTATCCTTCTGCTTTCCTGCTCCACCTTCCTCTCATCTCACATTCTGGGCCCATCTCCTTCCAGCCACCAAACTCTGATGCATCTGGATTCCCACAGGCCTGGTAGCTAAGCAGAGCAGAGGTCAGGGAGGGAATGGCCTTTCCCACCCTTTTAGTTCTACTCCAGTGGCCTGGCCTAACATCTTTGCTATCTTAGGCCATAGGCACAAGGGACCAGTTATCAAGCCAAGAAGCCAACAGGAAATTCAGCAGAGCTTGCTTTTTCTTTATTTCTAATAGGAAGTCAGGAATGACCCCCCAGAGTACTGGTTGTGTTTCCAGCCTTGTGCCCTGCTGACTTCCACATCCTCTGCCACAGGCTGGCTAGAGAGCAGTTACAGATGAGCACTTGGCTTGATGCCTGCCTGTCTCTGCTCTGTAGTGCTCGTTTGCCCGACATCAAGCACCCAGGACCCAAATCTGTCAGACACCTTCAGGAAATGTGTCACCAGAGCTCAGATATGTAATTCAAGAGGTGGGACCTGGAGGCAGTTCTGACTGGTTGGCGTTGATGGTTGGACCCTAGTATCCCAGTGACAGCAGGCTTCACACTGAGATAACAATTTGCAGTTTGGAAAGAACATATTTATTCAAAGTTGTCATATGATTATTATTAATGTCTGATGTCTCCATAGAGACAGTGCAGTGAAATGTTAAGACCATAGACTCGGGTCAGACCACCACAGCTTGAAGCATCACTCTGATACCTGTAACTCTGTGACATGAGGATGTCACTTAACCTGTCTGTGCATGGGCTGTTTCATCAACAGAAAGATAATGAAAGTGTTGTTGTAAGGATTGTACTTTATAAGGTTGTAAGGATTAACTAAGTCAATACCTAATACCTAGTATATAACAAGTATGCAACAGCAGATAGCTATTATCTTATTTTTAAATGTAGTCTTCATATAATACTCTTAGGCAGTGATTCTGAACCTGTGGGTTGCAACCCCTTAGGGGGGCCAAATGACCCTTTCATAAGGTTGTATATCAGATATCCTGCATATCAGATATTTACATTACAATTCATAAGGGAAGCAAAATTATAGTTATGAAGTAGCAGCAAAATATTTTTTATGGTTGGGTGTCCCCACAACATGAGGAATTGTACAAAAGGATCACAGCCCTAGGAAGGTTGAGAACCACTGCTCTAAGGGATGCATATGGGCAGATTTTAAAACTAACTTGTTGAAGAGACGCACATATTAAGTGATAGAGTCCCAGTTTGAACTAGAGCCCAGATATCTGTCCCCCACATCACATGGTTACACCATGGTCCAAGGAGGAGACTGGGGAAGTGCTAAGCCGGCATCTCTTACCAGCATTTCCGACCCCTAAGATGTTCTTTCCATTTATCCAAGGCACCAACAATGAGGGTGCGATCGATGCAGTACATGCCAGAAAAGACATCTCTCTGAAAGAACAGTGCAGCAGTTTGAAGATTAGTGGTGAGAAGAATTAGAGTGACGAACATCCCACTTGCTGGGTTGTGGCTATACTTCCTCAGTCATCCACCAGGCTCTTCTGAGAGACACTTAGCAGAGTTGCCCAAGACCAGGGTAGAGTGTAGGAAGAAAACAGAGGCTGCAGTTTTTGGCTGTAAGACGGGGTGCTAATGGCTGCTAATAATCCCCCCGAATCTCAGTTCCTTGTGTGGGCTGTGATTGAAACCAATACCCATGGGGGACCCAGCTTTGTTCCTCACCATCTGCCAGGTTCTATCACCTCTAATTCACCCAGGCATCTGGGTCTGTTCAAAATGGAATTTACACCTGTGATAGGCAGTTCATTACCCACACGGATTCCACGCCTTTGTCCTCTCTGAAGCTAAATTGGTCTGAGAACATGTTCTCTGCCACTAAGTCACTTGCTGTAACCACTGACAGGAGCCGTGAATTTCTGCTGAAGCACACTGTTTTACAAGTTGAAACAGGGAGTTATTGTAAGCCCACTATTTAGAAAACAAACAAATTAAACCCACATACAACTATTTCAGAAATGCTACCACACAGAAAAGAAACCCTCTTGCCAAAATGCCACCATATAAAGAAAGTGATTGAAGGGACACAGTAAAATGTCATCTCCTTCATATTGGGACTTGGAAAGAAAACCAATAGTCTGCCTAATTTCACAAACATCTTTTCTAATCATTCATTGTTTTTAAAACATATAACATATTTCACTAAATCCTATAATGTTATATATCTTTATATAATATTAATATAATATTAATAAAGTTACTTAGTCACTTCTGGTGCAAAAAAAATGTACTGACTGAAGAGACAGGTCAGCCAGTAAAGTCACTGTACAAGCTGAGGGCCTGAATCTAACTCTCAGAACACATGTTAAAAACACTGAGCATGGTAACCCACGAGTGGCCCCAGCAGTTGGAAGAGACAAGAGGGTCCTGAGGGCTTGCCGACTACCGAGTCTTGTCTATTTAGTGAGCTCCATGTCAATGAAATGCCCTGCTTCAAAAACCAAAGTAGATGGCACCTGAGAATGACACCCAATGTGTCCTGTGGCCTCCATGCATGTGGGACCTATGTGCACCCACTCTCACATACGAACACACATATAACCCTTAAAAAGTAACCAAAAGCACCTTGTAGAGGAAAGGTTTATTCCAGCACACACCTGAGGTGACAGTCCAACACTGAGGGAGGTCAGGGTCAACCTTCAGACAGGAACTTCAAAGAAGGCCTCTTGCTATTCCACACAGCATTACTTCCAATCAAGGAATTCACTTCATGGCCAGGAGCCAAGGGCGTTCCTGGCTTGCTGGCTGGCTGATGCCCAGCTATCTTGCTTATATAGTCAAGGACCACCATCTGGGCAAATGGTACCAATCACAGTGATCTGGGCTCTCCTACATCAATCAACAAGACAAGCCCCACAAACACACCATCAGAACTCTGATCTAGGTAATTCTTCAATTGAGACTCTGCTCTCAGATAACTCTAGACTGTGTCAGTCAAGTTGATGGTTGAAGTCAGCCAGAATACCTTCTACAGCCTTGCAGTGTATGTCAACTATTCCGGTCCTTTTCTCCCATAACACCATCTGTCTCCTATTGAAGGCCTCTCTTTTCACTCACAAATGCATAGAAATCCAGAGTCAAACAGTGACCACTCCTTCTAATTCTTCTGCTAAAATTGCCAGCCCATGTGTTCCTCTCAGTGACAAGACTGTGCTCGGTCTCAAGTTCTTGAGTTTCTGCGGAGAGAGTTCCATAAGATATATTCATGTAAGCTTTAATAAGCCTTCATCACTGCTAAAAGGTGTGCCTTTATGGAAAAGTGTTGCTATGGTTTTTCCTCGAGGCACTTGACTACTTTGGCTCAGGCAGGTGGTGTTTTCCCAGGTTAACTCCTTTGTTTAGAAAACGATCTGGGACTTTGCTGAGAGAACTCATTCAAGCCGACAACCCACTCTTCCCTAGCTGCTCCTAGGTACACTGACCTCATTATTTGCTATCATGCAAGCAGATATTTACTGACTGAGCCTCTTTGTATGAAGATTACCCATTGGCCCATGTGCCTGTCAGCTCTCTGTCTACATTACTGTTGTCTGCTTTGTGAAAGGAAGGCTAAAATTTAATGGGCCAAGAATACAATGTCATGTAAAAAGAACACTTAAGACAGGCATGGGGAGCTGTGATGGTAGTGGACGACAGATGGTGCCAGGAAAGGTGGTGAGAAGAGAGAAGTACATCTCTTATAGCCCGAGGGACAGAGGGCTAGGAACAACAATGCTCTCCACCATCCATACTGTATGCCACAATTATCTAAGATTTTCCTTTACTATTGCAACTCTATTAGCTCCACCCTCTAGATTAAAGAAGTTAAGATTCAGGGCATGAAGTTGGTCTCTGGCATATGAAAACTTAGCACCAAAATATTTTCCTCCTGTTAGAGCCCTGTCCCAGTGTCAGCCCCAGGTAAGGTGTGTAGTTGGTGAGGTGTCCCTATCAGCACTGGTTTTTTTCCCTAAAGACACGGTCTAAAATGCTTGCAAAACTACCTTAAGGACTCCTGCCTTTGGAGTGGCACAGTCCTACTCCCACTGGACCCTTCTATACTACTAATAAGTGAATTCAATTGAGGGTCTGGGGAGTTGGAGAGACATCTCTGTGGTCATTGATGCTCTTACAGAGGAGCTGGGTTCCATTCCCAGCACCCACATGGTGGCTCACACCATCTGTAAACTCCTGTTCCAGGGGACCAGATACTCTCCTCTGATCTTGGGTACCAGATAGGCATGTGGTGCACGTTCATAAAATAAATAAATGTTAAGATGGAAGATCTAAGAGCTCCCTGGACTTCTCTAATCGGCACACTTGGGCCACTCTGCTGTAGCGAACTCCAAAGAGGCTGAACCTTCCGCACATGCAGGGGCTCCAGCAGCACTGCTTCTTCCTACGAGGTTCCTTCTTGGAAACCTCTCATACAAATCTTACTGTCTCCAGCTCCACTGTTAATTATGAAGAGCACTGAGCCTGAGGCCACCTGAACCCTTTGTCCTGTCTTCCCTTAAGGAAACCTTCTTATAAGCAAGCTGCCATGGTGTCTGAAGGGTAAAAAAAAACAAACAAACAAAAAAAAGCAAATGAACAACTTTGTCCAAACTACAGTTTCTCTTTCCTCTTCAAGGCCTTGCCTAATTTTACCATGAACTTGGCCAAGACTCAGAGGCATTTAATTTAATTATCTCCGGGGAACCTCAGCTAGAAATCAGGCGCATACATGTCTGCCCTACCCAGTAGGTATGCTCATGATTGGAGGCTGAGATCTCTGAGGGTCAGAGAGCCACAAACAACAGACCCTTCTCAGTAAGTGAGGGGGTGAAAAGTCACCTGGGTACAGTCCACCATGTACGTCCTCCAAACAACCTTTTTGTCCTGCTATGGAGGCTACTAGTGGAGGGGTAAAGTAGGGGTGTGCTGCCAACACAGAAGTGAAGAAGAGAGTTGGCATTCAGAGTCAGCCTCTGCACATCTCAGGAGAGTTAGATATTTTGATGACAGATAATTTCACCCTTCAACGAATGAATAGAGCCCTCTTCAGTAGCATCTGTGAAGAGAGCAAGATGGCCCACTGCTCATTTGCTTCCAGAATTGTTTTGTCATACAGTCTTATAGTCATGCAGGTACCACCAAATATTAGATTTTTGAACTAAAATGCTTTATGTGGATTAAGGGTTGGTGATAAAGAGCTGAGGAGACAGCTTAGTCTGCAAAGTGCTTGAGGAAGACCTGAGTTCAAAGCTCAGAACCCACATTAAAAATCAAAACTGGGTGTGGCTGTGTGGACTTATAGTTCCTGCATGGGGAGGCAGAGAAGAGAGACAGGTGGATCCCTAGAGCTCACTGGCCAGCCAACCCAGCCTACTTAGCAAATTCCAGACCAATGAGAGACCCTGTGTCAAAAGATGGTGGACAGTCCATGAAGAGTGACATTCCAAAGTTACTGTATAGCACACACACACACACACACACACACACACACACAGAGGTGGGTGAAGAGCTGTTCGCCTTTCCAGCCCACCCATCATCTCTTCTCTCATGGATATCTCTTTGTTTTGTTGTCAGAAGAAAGTGCCTTGGACTTTTCTCACGTCTTCCTAGCATTGTTAACTGTGGTGGTAACTGTGTGGTAACTTCCTGCCTTACCCCATCTATTTGGTGGCTTCCCCACTTGAAGGGTTAGTCTCTTAAATTTTACTCACCTATATGTTCCTGGGGGACATGATAATATAAACAGAATTCTTCAGAAGATGGGAAGCTTCAGTTAATTCATATTCAGCACCTGGGCATCTAACTGTTAGACATCTTTGGAGCAAAGGGGACTGCAACACAGATCTGGTGCTTTTTGTGTGTGTGTGCTCCATCTAGGAAAGATAGCTGATTGTACATCAGCCACTAGGCTTGCAAGGATGTCGATAGGAAGATACTAAGAACATCCAATTCTCTGAGTCTTCTAGGATGGTATAGAAGAGAATTGGCAGCAGCAGTCACTAAACAACCTGGGCTGGATGCCATTTCCACCTGGGATCTGTTAGAGATGCACCAGGCTGATATGCTACAAGATTGGGTCCAAGTCAAGCCTCCTGCATCCGTCATGCCTCCACCCTTCCCAGATGTCTTTTACAGTGAATGTGTGCAAACAGTAGAGATAAAGCTAAGGCTTTCTATGTTCTTAATCCCTAAAGAATCAGCTTCATAAGGAGTTTAGGACCTTAAAAGGAACACTAATACCTTTTGCTGAACAGAGCAACTCCATCAGAGCAACAGAAAGGGAGAGGCAATTGCTAAATTTGTTCTCCCTAAAGCCTGTGGGCACATTTAGGGAACACAGGCTTGGCCCCGCATGTAGTCACGGTGCTCCAGGCTCAAAAACTCAAGTCCACACCCTCTCATTCTCTGCCACACCTTAGTTTCGACTTTCTTTTTTCCTTGTCCCTCCACAGTCAAAGTTCTTGGAAGAGTCTCTCCTCTGTCTTCACTAACACAACTCCACACTTCTAAGTGGCCTCACTTGACTTTGCAAATGCTCTCCTCCAGGTCACTGGCCATCTTGCACTGTTACACCCAGTGGTTGTTTGGTTCTGCTCAATGCTTTCTCTTCGTATACTCTATACTTTTCTGAATCTTCCTTTTTAGTAGTTTTCATTGGCTCTTTCTGTCCCTTAAATGATTTTTTCCCTCAGAATTTGGGCCTTGGTCTTCTTTGTTTTCCTAACTCTTCATATTTTAGTGGATATTTGCCATTTGTGGTTGACCAGCCCATTCAGACAGCCTACTGTTGAAGAATTCTCCACCTTAAGACTCTAGGTAGAAATCAGAAATAGTCTAGGTATTGACTTTCCAGCTTCCCTTGCAGCTAGAGGACACACATGCAACACTGTTTCTGACCACCAGATGGACTTGAAACACATCTTTGAATAGGGTGATAGACTAAAAATATGTACACATTGGCAGGCTCCATTCTGATGAGAATAGATGCTGCCATGTCTAGGTTCTATAAACAGTGTTTATTATTCAGTAATGCAGGTTGTGGTGTCTGTGTCCAGCATATTGTGGTTATCATGAGGGTAATCCTTGGCTTTCCTGAGACCCTTCTCTTACCTTTTCTCTCTAGAGTAATAACATTACATCATCATATTCACAGTCTTTGGTGTCATCTTCATCCCTTGTGGTTGACCAAATCTCCTAATTATCCTTCAACATTGCCTTTCCCATACCCATTACCACCAAATTACTTTAGGGTCTCATTTTCTTTCACCTGCACTATTGAAATTGCTTACTGGTGAGTTTCTCTTCTTCTTGACTTTTCCCTTCAATCTGATTTGCACTGCTGCTAGAGAGTTGTCTTTCCCAACAACTCCAATATGGAGTGGACCTTGTAGTTCCCTGTTAAAAACTTTTCTGCACTTTTCCATTGCTTTCAGAATAAAATATAAACCCTTTGGTATGATGCTCAATTTTCATCTTACACATAACGCATTGTTTTACATCTCTAGGCCTTTCATCATTATGCTCTTGGAGAGCACTGTCTGCACCAGCCTCGCCATCCTAAGAGTAGTGATATCTCATCAAGTGCCTCTGGTCCTGGCTGAGAGCCAAGACTGGGAGTTAACTGGAAGATACTCACTTTAAGAGGATGGGAATGTCTGCTTCTCTGATCCCATTTCCAGGGTCTACAGAGTGAAAAGATCCCTAAATGTCTCCTTTCCTGTTTTTCTTGTATTTGCTGTGATGCCTGACACAAATGACAGGAAATGAAGAAAGACTTATTTTTATTTTGGTTCACAGCTTCAGAGAGCTCAATGGATTGTTGCTTGGCCTGTGGGCTAGGACAGAACATCACGATGCTGAGAATATGTGGACGAGCCTCTTCACCTTGTAGTGGGTGGAAAGCAGAGAAATCAGCACAAGAAAGGGTTGTGAAAAAAAAATAGAGTTCCTCAAAGACATGTCCTTAGTGATCAGCTTCCTCCCACTGCCTCTCGATCACCTATTCAAGATTTGAATCTATCAATATGCAAACCCACTCACTATGCCAGAGTGATATGATCCTCCCTGGAAACACCCTCAAAGACATAACTAGAAGTAGGCTTTCCTGTCTCCTAGGTGTTCTGTGCTGATTGGCTTTTGTCAACTTCACACAAGGTCGCTATCTGGAAAGAGGAACTTCAGTTGAGAAAGTGTTCCTTCTAGATTGCCTGTGGTCCAGCTTGTAGGGCATTTTCTTGATTGAAGATTGATGTGGAAGGGCATGGCCACCCCCGGGCAGGTAGTCTTGTGCTGTATAAGAAACCAAGGTAAGCAAGACATGAGCATCAAGCCAGTAAGCAGCATCCCTCCATGGACTCTGTTTCAGTTCCTGCTTCCAGGTTCCTCCCTTGAGTTCCTGCCCTGAACTTCCTCAGTGATAGACTGTGACTTGAGAGTTATAAGATGACATTAACCCTTTTTCCCCAAGTGCTTTTTTAGTCATGGTGTTTTAGAACAACAATAGAAACCCTAAAACAATATTTAATCCAATCAAGTAGTCAGGATAACCATCAAATCATTGGCAGCCTTCTTAATTATGTGACCTTTTAATATAGTTCCTCTTGTTATGGTGACCCACAACCATAAAATTATTTTGTTGCTACTTCCTAACTGTAATTTTGCTACTGTTATGAATTGTAATGCAAATATCTGATGTGGAGGGTATCTGATATGCGACTCCCAAAGGGATTGAGACCCACAGGTCGAGAACTGCTGCTCTAGAGGGTATAATGGAGGGTTAGTTTCTTGTCTTTTCCAGCTCCTTGTGACAGTCTTTGGTTTGTGGCCACATCACTCCAATCTTTGTTCCATGACCATATTGTCTTCTGTCTGTGTCAAATATTCTACCACAAAGCCCTTTTTCCCTATAAGGTGGCAGTAACAGTCTATCACATGCAATTGTTTAAGGAATGCCCAGCTCATAAATGCTGCCTGAGCCACATGCAGACACTGTCCCATCTTCTGCCCTCCTCACCATGCTGGGCACAGGCTCCAGCTGCTACTCTCAGCTTCAGCTGCTCTTTTCCACTCTGTTTGATTTTACCTTGGACAGTCCTTCAGCCATTAATAATTCTAACTTCCTGGTGACAACCTTTTGACCCAAAAAAAAGTGACAGGTTTATTTTTCCAAAGAAAAATAAGCACGCAATTGTTTTGATGATTAAAAAAAAAAAAACCTGCTAGATATCAATGTGACAATTTGCTGTGCAGTAAAGTTGGTCTGTGTGGAAGGGAAGGGTGGTCTATATCCTTTATGAGAACAGCACTGTGGGATATAGAGAAGAGAGAGACAATTAACCCCTAGGAAATATGGATTATTGCTAATAAATTATTTAGGGGCATATCCACCTGGGACCCAGCCATAATGATCTTACAAAACACTCACTCGAGATGGGTGTCAGTGTCATGATGATTCAGTGTCACATGGTCTGGGACTATATTCTTGCTTGATGTGCTATTGCTGTGAATGAAACTGGCTTGTGCCCCTATCTCAGCCCATTGCTAGATGGGGGTGGGAAGAGACAGATACTTTATGTCTCCTTTATCACCACAACACTCAAGGAAGTGCTGGACATGGGAAGGTGCCATATCAACATGTGAGTGAATCCTCACGTGTTCAGTTTTTCTTCTCAAAATGCTCAAACTATCATTAAGTTTAGAATTACAAGATGATTCATGTTAGCTACAAAGCGTTATGTATGCCTGAGAATAAACTAATGAGTCCTCCAACAAAAGAAATGATGGTGTGTGTGTGTGTGTGTGTGTGTGTGTGTGTGTGTGTCTATCTGTCTGTCTATCTATGGTAATACTTCATTATATTTATTTATTTTGTGTGTCGGGGGCACACACTATGCATGCTTGTGAAGGTCAAAAGAGATACTGTGGGAATTTGTTCTCCTTCCACTATGTGCATCTCAGGAATTGAATTCATACTATCTTGCTGGCCTTGAGTGTGGTAATTCTGTACTGATCTCCCACCATAATTCCCACTAGATTCCCAGTTTTGAAGAGTATTTCTTCACAGTTCTTATTGCCCTTCTCTCACTGTATTTATAAAAATATAAATCATAAAATAAAAAGAAACTAGTTCTATTAATGCATTATTCAAAGTGGATATTTCAATAGACAGAAGGTAAAAATATATAATCATATTAGCAGTTACTTGGAAATTATGTGATACAAGTTGGTCCAAATTGAAAAAAAATCAATTTCTAGAAGATCCCATTAACAAAAATTGAAACTAAGTAAAGTTTCACAGGAGATTTTTCCTAAGAAATCCATCCTCCTTCACATCACTCCCAAAATAATTTTAAATTAAATGTTCAATTTATAGATTCTTAATTTTCAATCACAAAAGGAACACAAGTATTATCCTAGTCACCTCATGTATGCAAACTTTCACAATTCTGGTCCCTTACAACTCTTCAAGCTTGCTACTTCCTTTCTGTGTAAGTAATTTGCTTAAAGCTCCTGATGCCTTCCCCCTTTCTTGTTTTACTTGAAACATCACAGCTTAAAGGTACGTGATGAATGGGGGTTTTCTTATCTTAACACAACAAGGCACCAGAATTGGTCTCAGTTGAAGGAATTTGTGCTCTAATTGAGTAAAGATTACTCTTTCAACTCTCCTTTGATACTTGGCATTGGACCAAGGAGTCTAAAATTAGCTGCCTTCTGAATCCAGGTGTGGGCTAAGTGGTGGCAATGCCATTTGCCCCAGGAAGTCACAGGAGTTGTTGAAAGAGTTTAAGTAGGATTGTAGTCAAGCTGCTTGCAGGGCTGCCTCTTTCTGCAGAGATTGGAAACCACCATGCCACAGTGATGAAAGAGATCACTGAGAACAATCCTTGGGAACTGTCCATCTTGCAGCTCAGAATGGAGTGACAGACCTTTCCGAGCCTTGTTGTACATCAACAGAAGGGTCTTGTTTCTTGTCCTGCTCAGTCCTCAAAGGCATTCAGAGGACTAGATGGATAAGCATGCAAGTATAAGGACGGCTGCTTCTCATCACCACTGTGGCGGTCCCAGAACATGTCTACATATTCTTTGACCATCCTTCCATCCACATGTGCCAAGCTTAGGGACCATGCATAGCCACTGGAACTCAGTGGCCTTTCGAATCTAGGTTGAACATGTGACTCATCTTCTCCTGTGTCTCTTAGGGCACTTACTGTGGGAGAAGCTATATGTCATGTTAGAAGTCTCTAGGGAAGCTACATAAAGAGGCCCAAGAAGGCCCTTTGACTGGCAGTTCCAACCTTCTTCACGCATCTTCCAGGACAAGAAAAAAGACCCTTCTGTTGATGTAGAACAAGGCTTGGAAAGGTCTGTCACTCCATTCTAAGCAAGATGGAGAGTTCCCAAGGATTGTCTTACTGATCTCTTTCATCACTGCGTCATGGTGGTTTTTCATACTCTTCAGAAAGAGGTGGCCCTGCAGGTAGCTTGACTAGAATCCTAGCCCCAGGGCTCCTCAGTGTGAGTGAATGAGTCTCCAGATAACTCCAGGCCCTGACAACCAAGATAGCCTGGATTTTGAACTTTTCCCTCCTGATGCCTCAAACATGAGTGACAAGCCATTTTTTCTCTGCTGCTTAAGAACTCCTGACCCATAGTCTGTAAACTTATGAAATGGGTGAGGTTTTGTGTGTGTGTATGTGTGTGTATGTGTGTGTGGTGTGTGTGTAGTGTGTGTGTGT
>CAJQZJ010004763.1:16586557-16602832 GCA_907164525.1 Lophiomys imhausi
CACACACACACACACACACACACACACACACACACACACCTGTAGCCCTACACATCCAAGTCAGGCATTAACTCTATGACTGAGATGTTCCCTAGGAAGTTACTCTGACAAGTAAGACTGTGGTGCTCAAACTGTGGCCAGGGTCCCTTCACTGCTCACCATATGCCATTTAAAAGACTTCTCACTTTGCAATGAAAGTGTTTCAAATCCCAGTGCTTATTGAAAGTAAAGCTGAACGGCCACTTGAAGGGTGATTGTACAACTCCCACGGCCCATGAAATGAAACTTTGGCTTTGTTAAAGCTGCGTTTTAGCTTCAAGTTGGAAGGCTTGGAGGCTGGATGGAATTCTCCCTGTACTTGCATATGTTTAGAGAACTGCTCAGTCAGCCTTCCTGGAAAAACAAGCCAGCATCCTACTGTTTTTCCCCTAGTGCTGGTCTTATTAACATGAAACTCAATGAAAGTGAGTCTAAATCTCGGGCTTCCCTGGTTCCCTGAACACAAAGAGCCAGATGCACAATAGTCAGATAACAGATGATGAAAATGGGTTTATGTGGGGATGCTTTCTGTTCTCTGCTCTTTTGGGAGAGCTTCATTTGGCCCACAGAAGACATCTCAAAGGTAAAACTAAACCTGGATTTTTTTTTAATCACCATTACACAGATGAAGAACAGATAAGTGTATGTAAAAGTGGAGGGGTAGGGGAGTGTACACACATGTAGAAGGACAGGGGTAGGGGAGTGTACACACATGTAGAAGGACAGGGCATTAAATCATTCAGAATTATCTAAGCTAACATCTGGTGGCAGGGGCTTTTGTCTAATTCTATGTGTTTGTTTCGTGTCCCATCTCAGGGTCATCTGGAATTACATTGACATCAGGGCTCAAATCAGACTGGAAATCCCCACCAGAAAAAAGCCAGTGTACCATTGAAGTTCACCTACCCTTGACAAGCAAGAGACAGGACGGCATGATCCCCATTATCTGGACTTGTGTTTCTCTTATCTAGAGTCCCTGACACATTTGGTGTGTTGTGGGAAACTGTCGACAGCCCAAACATGCATGGGTTGGTAAATCAGGTTTTTAGAGCGCTGCACAAGGCAAAGGAGCCGTGTTACTCCATGTTTGAAGTGCTCAAGTGACCCAGAATGGTTTCAATTCCAGGAGCACCTTATCTGCCGGGTAGCACAGGTCCCCTAGTCTTCTAAAAAAGCAACAGCTGACCCAGGGTCAACCAATGGCAGTTCATGAAGCGCTGCTCACTTTTAGAGCCCTCCCAAGTCACTCCGTCTCTGCCATATTACCCACTGGTCCAACCTCATTCTCCCTCCTCATAGACTCTTCTTCACAGCCATGAACACTGAGCCTGGTGACTAACAGGGACAGCTCGTGCCCAGCTGTGCTATCCACATCACTAAAAGCTGTGCATTTTATTTCTCCTGCTCCCTTGGCTCTTCTGGAATTGGGGGTAAAAATCATAATAAAGAAAATTAGTATCCCCTGCTGATCTTTCCGACTTCACCAGAAACTGTCCTAAGATATATTTTTCAAATTGTTTTAAAACAAATGTATGAACAAGTACTACAGGGATTTCAGTTAGTTCCTAAGAGGTAATTTATCATTTAGACAAACATATGTCTCTACTCATTGTCCTTCTCCCTGAAGGTGCACTCCAGAGACTGCCCAGGCACAGTCTCTGGAAAGGATTGGAATGAGTTTGGGTACCCACAGTACTCAGAGAGTTGCAAGGCTTTGGTGATGACTGCTACATCACATACCATACAAAAGTCAGTCCCACATGCACGGACCCTACCCTTTCAATATGTATACTTCTAGATCTTCTTCAAAGGAGAGAGAGGCAGAGATGCCATGCCATCCTGGCTTAGGCTCTTTCAGGTTGTAGAGGGGTAGGAAGGATGTGCAGGCCTGTCCCATAACTAACTGCAACTCCCACTCAGTTCCCAAGTAAGAAAGCCTTTATGGGTTGGGTCTGTTCTGTGTCTGATGGGCGGGTGTTTCTGGTCTCTGGGTTCCTCAAAGGAGCTGCAAAGGAAAAGACTCTCACTTTTGTCTCCTGTCATACTTGGGACGGTCTTGTGATCTTCCAAAAGTAACAGATAGTTATGGGCCTGGGAGACAAAACTAGGCTAAAGAAACAGAGGTAGGTCTACCCAAAGGCCTCTGGGTTACACTCCTGTTCTCCAACAGAGGAATGGTGCCTACAACAGCAATCTGGTATCTTTTTAAATTTTTATTTATTTTATTTCATGTGTTGAGGACCAGGTATGAGTGCGTACATGAGCCCATGTGCCTTTGGAGGCCAGAGGTGCTTTATGCTCAGTTGTGAGCCGCCTGATCTTCTCCCTTGGGGTCCCCATGAGTCTTCCATGTTTTAAGAAAGGGCACACATCAGGAAGCTCAAGTAGAGTGAGGCTGCAGGCAGCTTTGGGGAATCTAGTGCAAGAGCCATGGCCTTCAAGATTGTCAGAGCTGCTCCTGCCCAGTCTTTGTGAGCGCTGCCTCCCTGAGAAACAGACTTTGAAAAGGAGAGTCACACAGAAGTAGTCGGTTGGCATAAACTCATGGCAATGTCATTGCAAGGGGTGAGAGCAGGCTTAACTACAACCTTGAGTACAATGCAGCATGCCAGAGGCATCACATGATCCCACAGGAACCTCTGAAGTCAAGCTGGCCCTAAAGAGGTGTCTTTGCTGGAGATCATTCAATCTTCCTGCAACCAGGAGTCTCTCAGTTAGGATTTCTTAGCTGTGATGAAGCACCATGATCAAGGTTTAAATCATATGGTGGTTTAAACAGGTATGACCCCCATAGACTCATGCATTTGAATGCTTGGCCCATAGGGAATTGCACTATTAGGTGGTGTGGTCTTGTTGGTGAAAGTGTCTCACTGTGCGGGTGGGGGTTAAGGCCTTTTATATGCTCAGGCTACATCCAGTGTGGCACACACATAGTCTCTTTCTGCTGCCTTTGGATTAAGATGTAGAACTCTCAGCTCCTTTTCTAGCATCATGTCTGCCTGTATGCTGCCATGCTTCCCACCAGGATGATAATGGACTAAACCTCTGAAACTGTAAGCCAGCCCCAATTCAGTGTTTTCCTTTGTAAGAGTTGCCTTGGTCATGGTGTCTCTTCACAGCAGAAAACCCAAACTAAGACAGTGACCAAAAGCAACTTGAGGAATCAACAGTTTACTTCATTTTATACTTCCAAAAAAAAGTTAATCATCAAAAGCATTTAGAGAAGAAACCCAGAGCCAGGAACCCAGAAGCAGAAGCCATGAGGGGTGCTGCTTACTGGTTTGTTCTCCATGGACTTCTCAGTGTACTTTTTTTTTTTTTAAGAGAATCTAGGACCACAAGCCCAAGGATGGCACCACCCACAAAGAGCTGGGCCCTCCCTCATCAACCAAAAATTAAGAAAATGCACCGAAGGGTTGCCTACAGCCTGGTCTTTTGGAGGTATTTTTTTTTCAACTGAGGTTCCCTCCTCTAAGATGACTCTAGCTTGTGTCAGGTTGACATAAAACCAGCCAGCACAAGAGGAATAAGTAGCTTGGCTCTGAAGGGAAACAACACGTGCCCCTGAGAGAGACCAGGGCAAGTGGGATATGAAATAGTGGCCACTGCCCTCGATCTTCCCCTTGGCCTGGTCTGTGAGGAATAAGGGGATGGGGTGGGGAGGGGAGTTTCTGAAGCCACACCACTTCCTAGAAAGGGCTGGCATCTGCTGAGGCTGCAGGGAAGATGTGGCCACAAAAGGTGGCCCGGCTGCTCTAGGGGATGGAACCAAGATAGCTTGTTTTAAGCCCATGAGGAGAGCCCAGATAGGCTAAGATGCTATCAGGGAAGCAACTCAAAGAAGACAGACCTGTCATGGTCTAGAATATACTCCCTAGATCCCCGAAGGTGATGTGATCTTACGCTACCTTGAACTAGCCAAGGAATATCATTTTTAAAGCATGGCAGACTCATGGGGACTCCATAAGAATATCTGAGAAATGTTTTTAGGAGCTGAAAAATCCGAAATCATGTCAGCCTACCAGGCTTTATCAAATCACTTAATTGAGTCCAGTCTGGCTTCTTGCTATCTGTTCACTGTCTGGGTATCGCCGTTACCTATCTTTATTTGTCCATCCATTAGGGAAAAGGAACAGTAGGTGGTGGCTGAGAGGTGTGAGAAAGAGCAGGGTGGGGCAAAGGTCTGTACTTACACAGCCCACCCTTCTCCAGTTGATACGTGAAGGAGTGGCTGTGGGCAGATGAGCTGAGGAAAGCTCCAGGCCTGAGGCTGCAGCCAGGAGCACCCTTAGTATAACCCTTCTGCTCTTCTCCCAATCACGATTCTGCAGAACATTAACACCCTAGCCAGTCCTCGTCCCCAAAATAACATCCCAGAGCTCAAATAAACTGATGCAACCCACAGTCTGTGGCACAGTTAGCAGGCTTGTGACAGTGTCTAAAGTGTGGCCGAGGGTGAAATGTTGCCCCACTGCTCCGAAAACCCTCCAACCAAGAACCATTATGATAGAAGGAAGGCGCTGAAAGCCAAGCACAGTATAGACAGGAAAGATCTTTCTCTATCCTTCATGGGAAAAAAAAAAAGAAAAAAACCAACAACAACAACAGAGGTTTTAACCCAACAGTGCAGCTAATTTCCTAAGCAATGCCTAGCTTGGGGTTCCTCCTTCAATCAGGCATGCAGAAAGGTTAGAGGCACAGCTTGGCTGGAAGGTGTCTCCTGGGTTATGTGAGAGCTGGTGTCTGGGAGTGTCACCCAGTGGTCTCTAGTTGCCCGTGGCAGCTATATGGGCAGCCCGCAGCACGAAAGGGACTCTGTACCTAATTTTTGCTTTTTATAGCCTACTCCATTTTCTTCATTTTTCATTCCAGATGTATCAACCAAGCATTTAATTGTTCAAATAACAAATGTCTGTTCCAAAGCCCCAAGATGCCAAGTCCTACACTAAATGATTCAGAGAAGATGAGGGACATACCTGTCCTCAAGCTACTTGGAAGGAGAGGATAAGGACATATAAGAAAGACAAACGTCTAACACATGATTGGCTGGTAGGCATGACCAGAGCGTGGTACACAGCACATGCTGCGAGGGTACAGATCTGGGACAGAGTGGCGGTGAATGAGCAAGTCAGAAGAATGAAAGGTGGGATTGGAAATGGAAATGGGACTCTAGTAAGAGGAATTCCAGGCAGATAAATGACATGACAGCATTTAGTTTTTGGAATGTCTTTTAGAACATTCACTGTGGTGTGGAGAATACACTGAAAAGGGCAAGTTATAAGGAAAACTTTTATATGTAAAACTTTTGGAAATTTTATAGTAACCATAAGCTGGAAACTAAGGCTCAGAAAAGTTAAATAATTTGTGCCAGGTCACCGAGCTAGTAAGTGACAGAGTCAGAATTTGCTTTCAAACTCCTGGATTTCAAATTCCACACTTCCAGTCCTCATTCCTCTGCTCTTGCCCATGTGTCTCTCTGAATTCACCTATTCACCTACCTATGTATTCAAGCTTTACTCCCCCAAGTGGTGTACTAATTTAACAATTTGAGACAAAGTCTTGCTTTGTAGCCCAGTCTAGCCTTGGACCACCCAGCTGGCCTCTGACTCCCTGGTACTTATCCTGCCTCAGTCCTGAGTGCTAGGATTACAGGATGTGTCACTCTACCTGGTAATGTTTAACAATTGACTCTTTGGTAAGCAAAAAGCCTGATTTTCAGCCTCTGCCAATCACTATGGTGTAAATACTCTCTCTGAAGCCCATTCTAAGCTGTGAACATGACAGCATGGAACACAGAGATTCATGCGGTCACTTTATAAGCCAGTAGGAGTGGCCCACTTCTTACCCCATCCATTCCTATCACTGGCAATGGCTTTGTCCATTCAATACAGAGCACTTTGGACTATACTACTCCCCTCCACCTGGTTTTATATGACTCTGTAGAGTCCCATGAAAGTCCACATTCATGTCCTATCATCCTCTACCCACTGCTGACAGGCCAAGGGAAGGACTGAGGCTGAGAACACTGACTAGACCATTTCTAGGCAGGCCTCTGCACTACTTGCCACAACAGAATTTAATTCCACAGCCCCATCCTCCTCCACCCAGTATGTCCCACTTCGTGGCACGAAGGTCTTCACACCAGTAATGCCAGACTCAAGTTCCATTAAGGCCTCACTGAATCTTGTCTAGAGAAATGCTGGCCTCTCATCTATGGCCAACCCCACTGGGGTTCTATAGTGGGCTCTCCCCTTCTCAATCCACTCACACTTTCAGCAGAACATCTTTTAGCATTACTTCTTAGGATGAGGATATCCAAATGTGGGTGTTGGTAGCCCTCTACTCAGGTGCCCTACAGGTAGGTAGCTACACTTGGCTGCTGTCAGGCCTCACACATCATCTTTATCCACAAACCTAGTCCTTCCTCTGCTTCCTTCGTGGTGTTTGCCCAGCCAGATAAGCCAGAGGCATAGGTATGACCAGAACCATCCTTTCCTCCCCGTGTCTTCACCTGGGTACCAGGCCTTACAGTGCCTATTTGTGTGATAATGGTGATATTTGGCACTCCCACTGTTCTGTCTCTATGAAGGATGTCACCATTTTTCTACTTGGTTACTGCCATACCTTCTTACTTCAGCCCATTTGCCTCCCTGTTGGGAAACAGGACTCCCTGAGACTCTGATTCTGGCTGCCCTGCCCTGCTTTCTTGGTGTTCAGGTTATTTAGAATCCTTGACCCTCCCCCTTGCTTTTACACCTACCCAGTCCTTCAGTTGGGGACCAGAGTCCTTCCTCTCTTCAATTTTGTTTCCCAACTCCTTTATGGGCTCTGACCATTCCTCTGATTCAACATCTCTACAGCCTGAGTAAGCAGCGCTGCCTTCAGTGTAAGCCCAGAGGTATCCTCTAGTTTAGTCCAGTATAACTCCAGGCCTCATTCACAGCACTCATCACACAGTGAGGAAGTTTCTACCCTCCTATGTGTTTGTATCTCCTGGCTAGGCAGACTACACCTACTCTTACCCGGAAACCTATAAGACTGGGCTGCTACTGCTCAAAGGCTTGGGGTGGGGGGAGTGATGGTGTAGTGTTAAGCATTCTAAATGTTAATTAATTGGTCCTGCTTTCTGTCTGTACTTACATTGACTCTGACTGGTTAAAATAAATGCTGAGGCCTGAGATTGGGCAAAGACAGAGAAAGGTGGGACTTCCTGAGATTAGAACAGGAAGCCTGTGATTTAGACAGAGAATTAAGCATTCCAGCCAGCAGCAGGAAGAAGAAGACATTCCAGCCAGCATCAGGAGGAAGAAAAAGACACACGCCATGGGTTAGAAAAAAGAACCTCATTCCACATGGCCTGGAACATCAGCTAGTGTGGAGAATGGTGGTCCAAGGGGACATATGTATATATGGGGTCATATTTGGGTAATAGACTTAAGCGCTAGCTTAGTTGGGCCAAGATTGCACAACTCAGGCCAAGGCTTGTGAAAATCCATGCAGTCTCTGTGTGTACTCATTTATAATAGCCGGGCCAGACCAACTAAATATAATATAAATACTGGTTAAATAGTTTACTTAGCCATATTTTTTTTCTACAGGAGGGTCTCTAAATTTAGGCATGAACTAGAAGAGAAACCCTCAAGGAATACAGCTCAGAAGCCAAGGACCCTGTTTCTTCCTCCTAATTCCCAATTAAAGTAGGTAGTTTACCACAGGCTAGAACTTACTTTCCTTTGTGCGTCCATGGTATGACATGTAAAAAGCCAACTTTGTGACTTGAAAGTGACTTGCATCTTCTCTTTAATATTTATGTATTTATGTATATGAGTGCTCTATATGTCTGGATGACAGAAGGGGGCATCAGATCTCATTATAGATGGTTGTGAGCCACCATGTGGGTGCTGTGAATTGAACTCAGAA
Source organism: Lophiomys imhausi (assembly GCA_907164525.1). Classification (NCBI taxonomy): domain Eukaryota; kingdom Metazoa; phylum Chordata; class Mammalia; order Rodentia; family Muridae; genus Lophiomys; species Lophiomys imhausi. The sequence continues at coordinate 16,594,517 of CAJQZJ010004763.1, forward strand.
CCTCTGGAAGAGCAGCCAGTGCTCTTAACCACTGAGCCATTTCTCCAGTCCCAAGTGACATCTTCTTGCTAATTAAGTACTGGGTATGGTACTGCCACATAAACCACACATACCATGAAAGAATGGCCAGTTTTCACAGGCTCACAGCTGAAGGGTAACACTTCCCCTTGACACCTCTACAGACCTCTGTGGTCATTCTGACTCTATGGCACTGGGAAGCATTTATGATCACCAGTGAGCATATATACTTTTGTTTCTTTATTTTGTTTTTTAAGGCAAGGTTTCTCTGTGTACCAAGCTTTGGCTGTCCTGAACTCATTTTGTAAACCAGGCTGGCCTCGAACTCACAGAGATCCACCTGCCTCTGTCTCCTGAGTGCTGGGACTAAAGGCGTGCGCCACCATGCCCAGCTGAGCATATATACTTTTTAAACCTTTCTATTGAAGTTCTGATTGGTTGTGGAAAGCTGAGTGAGTTTAATATACACATAATGAATTTGGATATCTTTCCTCACAAAGCCATCACCACCAGTTACCAAAACAGTAAATGTTTTGTCAGAGGAGGCTGAAATCTAAGCTACAAAAGACATGAAGATACTTGGAGTAGAAAGCACTGGTTCCATGATTTCTGCCCACAACACATTCAGTTCTGGGTTTTTTGTTGTTGTTTTTTTGAGACAGGGTTTCTCTGTGTAGCCCTGGCTATCCTGGAACTCATTCTGTATACCAGGCTGACCTTGAACTCACAGAAATATGCCTGCCTCTCCCTCCCAAGTGATGGGATTAAAGATGTGTTGCCACCATGCCTGGCCAAAAGGAGGTTTTCTTAATCTGCTGTTATGACCAGTTTCTAACCATCATCATTATTAATTATTGCTGTCATTATTATTACAACTACTACTATTGCTGTGTGTGTGTGTGCTGATACACATGTACAACAGCATGTGTATGGAGGTCAGAGGGCAACTTTCAGGAGCTGGTTCCTTCCTTCCACTGTAAGATCTGGGGATGAAATTCAAGTCATCCGTTTTGTATGTGTTTTTACTCCTTAAGCATCTTACCAGCCACGTCGCTGTGTGTAAAGTAGATGCTGACTCTGATTATGGTACATGACTACCAAGATTCACCTAAAACAAAAACTAACAACGATTACTATCCAGACAGGGTGGGACCCGGGCAGAAGGGAGACAAGACTAGAAGGAATTTTTACTTTATAAGAGTTTGGACTTTTTAGATTTTGAAATTTATGAGAACTCATTGAGTCTCATAGGAGTGGGATGGAAAGGTTAGGGGGTAGAGGGTGGGAGGGCGGGGCTGGGAAGGGGGGAAAGAGGACAATATGATGGAGATGTAACCTGAAGCAACAAATAAAAAAAAACTTAAATGAAAATTTGAGGGCTGGAGAGATGGCTGAGTGCTACTTGCTGCTCTTCTAAAGGAGCAGGGTTCAATTCCCAGAACCCACATCCCATACTGGGCTCCCAATCACATTTGGTTGCAGCCCCAGGGGACCCAACATCCTCTTCTGGCCTCTGTAGGTACTCACAAGCAAATGCTCACACACAGAGATCCACACATATAAATAGCAAAAATAAATCTTTTTAAAAAAATTAAAATCTATATAAAACTCTCCCATTTCATCTTAACAAATAAGTATAAAGTCTAGTTAAACATTACATTTAAGCAGATCTTACAAAATTAGAGGTTATGAAAGCATATTTTTCTGAGTTCAGAAAACATTTTCCAAAGAACTCTGAGACCCCTTGATTTGTACTCTGCCTTCATCTAGGCCTTAAAGGGACAGGGACATTGCAGAGTTTCAGCCCTTCAGCTTTCTGAATTATCCTTGATGAGCATGCTGGGATTTGGTAGTGAGCAAGCGAAGACTCAAAAGGTTAGAGAAAAGAAGTTATTGCCAGGTGTGGTGGCGCACACCTTTAGTCCCAGCACTTGGGAGGTGGAGGCAGAGGTAGGTGAATCTCTGTGTTCAAGGCCAGACTAGTCTTGAACTCACAGAGTGAGCTCCAGGACAGCCAGCGATACCTTTTCTAAAAAGAGAGAGAGAGAGAGAGAGAAGGAATGAAGAACAGAAAAAAGAAAGAGAAAGCACTGCACTTACTAAATGGGGCAGTGACTAAATCTTCTCCAGAGAAGCCCAAGGGCCATGGGAAGAGGCTGGTCAAGTCCCTTCCCCAAAGATCAAGTATGGGACAGGGGTCAGTGTGGATGTGTGCATGGTGGAATACACATGTGTGTATGTCTCTTTCTGTGTGTGTATGAGCATCTGTGTTTAGTATCTATGAAAGCAGATATGTAGACAGAAAAAATAAACCAAAGTGTGAGACAAATGAGGAAAGAAAACTGCCCTGATCTGTTTGAACCGGAAGTGTCAGGTGGAAACAGGCACAACCAACCCATGTGAGCAAACTGGAGAGACACTGGCTGTTTCCAGCAGAGCTAGAAAAGCATTTATCCTGTAAAAAAAGAAGGAAAGCCACCAGCACCCACCCATTTAAAGAAGGTACATTGAACCTTGGAAGTCAAAACCAGGCCTGAAAGTGTGATGTTGTCACTCGGAGGCAGAATTCATAAATAAAATAAGGGCACACTGTGCAGAGGAGAAACATTCAATTAGACAGTGGTGATGAGAGGTCTGATTTCAGCCGTGCAGCCACAGGGCCCCTGTGAGGAAGTATAGATAGGGCAGCCTCTCAGGAGGGATGCAGAAGGGATCCCCCTGCTTCTCATTTCATGAGGACAAGATGTTAAGCAGCCTACAGTGCAAACAGAGCCCTGCATGAGAGAGCCACAAGCACCCCCCAAGCCATGAAATCTTTTATCTGGCCCCTGGCAGACATTGATTCTGCCAACAGGGCACCCAAGTGAATTAAACAGTCACAGATGAAAGCAATCCCTTTCAAATAAAAGGCCATCTCCAACATAAAAGCTCTCTCCAACAGGCTGCAAGACCTGAAAGCCAGCCGCTGAGTGTTGCCACAGGGGTCCCTAAGGATCTCTGAGTGCAGCCTGGAACAGGCCTTACCGTATACAAGGTTCTGTGGGGGTAAGGTCAGCACTCATACTTCCAAGACAAGCAAGCAGCCTGTAATTTCCTAACCCAGGGAGGAGACAGGATGAGTGCCAACCATATAACTTCCCGAAAAACACAGCTGGCAAGCACACCCACACCGTTAGGCTGCAACTCCCTGAACTAATTAAAAGGTAGGGCCAAGAGAATGTCCGGACTACTACATAAGCATCTCCTGGGAAAATACGTTCCTGGTTTTGCACACCCAGGGCTCTGCCTATATTTCCAGAGCCCAATCCAGTGATTAAAGTGTAGGATTAAATGTACATAGAGGGATGTGTGTGTGTGTGTGTGTGTGTGTGTGTGTGTGTGTGTGTGTGTTAGGTGTGGATGATAGTGATTGGATAACAACTCAGGGGGAGAGAAAAGTCCTGGTATAGAAAGAGCCAAAGCAGGAACAATGGGCAAAAGGTTGACTTGCATCCCAAGAGAATTAGTGTGGCCAGTAGGGAAAAACAACTCTCCCTCCCAAAAGGAATGTTAGAGTAGCTCTGTGGGAGGTGTTTTCCTCTCTTTCTTTCTAAGTTTAACAATTATTGTTTTCGTTTAACTCAGCTCAGGACAGAAGAATGGGCCAAATCAGTACCAAGAGTTTTGTTCTGCTTAGTGAATCTATGAAAAGAAAAGTTTGAATACTTTCCTTGAAACAACACCTTATGGGGTTGGGAGAATTCTGCTGCTCTGCCAGACCTACACTATAAACATATCTCAGGCTGGAGGTTGCCGAGGGAGCCCAGCTGGCAGGCTGCCCTGGGTTCTGCCCATCTTGTAGGTCACCAACGGAGTTATTCGATGAGGGTGTTGGGTACATGGCTGAGCTGCAGGATGTCAAATAGAACTCTGACACCAAGAGAAAGGACAAAAGTATCAGCTTTTCAGGGGTGAGGAGTGCTGGTGGCAGCAGGAACTCATCCTGAGACACTGATGGATTGACCTGGGTAGGCTCGGGAGAAAGCAAGAAAGGTTTTAAGAAAGATCCTGGTTGAGTCATCTGTCCCTTGTTCTCAACCCACAGAAAATCTAAGTCATTGTCCATTAAGATTTCAAGTTGAAATATCAAGAAAACCCTTTAAAGCATCTAACATAAGAGCTATGGCTTTGGTAGAGAGACTTGGCCTGTTCCAGCCAGAGACAGTCAGAAGGGAAGGGAGCCATTGGTAATGGTGGAGACAGGTGGTGGCTGATACAGGCTCTGATACTGGCCTCTGGAAAATTTGTATACTTGTTAGGAAAACTGCGTACAGCTCCTAGACTCTGAGCTGTTCCACACCTTCATTGGGTTCAGTGTTCCAATGAGTCTACTAGGAGGGCACCCAGAGTCAAAAGCATTTTCTTCTTACCGCCCTCCTGTCTCTTGTGTGAACATCAGACAGGGAAGAATTAAGTGTACAGGATGGAACTGAACATGCCACAGCCTCATGAATTTGCAAGGAAATGGAACTCACACAGTAATGGAGATGAACTAATCATCAGAGGGCTATCAGCTTCTCTGAGCTCCAGTTGGTAGACACATGAGCTAAAATCAGGGAATTGTGGTGGGGAGAGGAAGGGTGTAGGAGTACAAGATGTAACCCTCACTCCAACTTTAGGGAATTACCTTGGTCCTAATGATAAATTGGGATTCATGGCCAGTGACAGCAGTCGAGGAACACTATCTGGGTGCCCCCATCAGGGGCTATGCTATGCCAAAGAATCATCTCTTATACCTTATACCAGGCCAAGTTCTCAGTGGAAGCTGTAAGAGCTTCCAAGGTTACGTGTGGAATAATCTGATGACCACTGCATTGTACATAGCACATAACGAGAAGTTAAACCTCTTTATTCTCAATTCTAGTCCTCATCCGGTACTAGCAATACCAACCAGTGCTTATTCATCATGTCCTATGTGTTCACAGTTACCCTTACAATAATCTTGTCAAAGTAATCCTATTATTTTTTTTTTTACCAATTTTACTGGTGAGAGAACTGAGAGATGGTGAAGCAAAAAATAAATCAAATTTTAAAACATTGTTATTTTTATTAATTTCTATTTTTACATTTTGTCTGCAGGTATGTCTGTGTACCATGCTTGTGCATGGTACCCAAGGATTCAGAATAGGGCATGGGATTCTCTGTAGCTGGAGTTACAGGTGATTATCAGCACTATGTGGGTGCTGGGAACCAAACCCAGGTCCTCTGCAAGAGCAGCAAGTGCTCTTAACCTCTAAGACATTGCTCTTGCCCTTCAGTGGCTTTTTTGAGGTCCTATGAGCAATCTAAACTTCAAAGCCCTTCCCAAAGCCACACCGGATTTCCTGTGTAAGTATTAACAGGTATTAACAGGCCCAATCCTGGCCAGCTTCCAAGATGAGATGAGATGGAAAACATTCAGGGTGGTGTGGCAGTAGACTATTCTTGATCTCTACAGGAGGAATGGAAAGCAGCAAGAAAAGTGGAACTTCACAGGATAAGTTGGCATATGAAATCATCACACCAGGAAACTCACCTAACATCACCGCCTAGGAACCAAGAGTTCTATTTTCTATTAACACTAACTCACTGGGGATGGAGAGATGGCTCAGCGGTTAAGAGCACTGGCGGCTCTTCCAAAGGACTTGGGTTCAAATCCCAGCACCCACATGGCAGTTCAAAACTGTCTGTAATGGCCAGGTGTGGTGGTGCATGCCTTTAATCCCAGCACTTGGGAAGCAAAGGCAGACAGAGGGAGTTCCAGGATAGCCAGGGCTACCAAGAAACCCTGTCTCAAAAAAACAAAAAACAAAACAAAAAAAATACTGCCTCATTGTCATCTGCGAATCTAGGACAGGTTCCATAACTTCTCCACGACCTTCTTTTGATCCCCACTGGGACAGTGAGGCAGACCAGACCTCTTAGATAAGTTTGGAACAGGTAAAACACCCTGGACAGCCAGAGTGTACATGTAAGTTTCCGAAATGTGTGGTGGAATGAGTATATAGGAGAATCATGTTTAGGGCTGTCGGCACCACACATCCGAACACAAGTTCCACAAGAGCTATTAGGTGAATCCTTCACTCAACAGAAGATTCTTTCCAACCCCATTCCTGAGATGGTACAGGGGCCTTTGAGACCCAGGAAGATCTTCTCTCCCCTGAAGTGCCCCCTTCCTCTCAATGCAACCAGATGCAGGTAGTCTCCATAGCAACAAAGCAGCTTCCTACCTCCCCCCCAGGATCACTTCTTCTCCCATTAGAGCTTTACTGCTGCCCTCTGGTGAGGCTCCAGAAATCATATTCTGCTTCTACATGCAGTCCTTGACACCAAAGGTGAGCTGCTACGCCTCCAGGAATGCAGTGCCTCCAGTTATTTGCCACTCTGTTGATTTCTGTGCCCCTCGTCATTCTTACCACTTTCTCTGAATGCTCTAGGATCAAGTGGTTTTTTTTTGTTTTGTTTTTGTTTTTGTTTTTTTGAAATGCCCAAGCCTTCACTGGCTCCTTAGATATATACTAAGTGTCTACTGAGAATTCGCAGAAAATGCCATCATCTCTGCTTGGAGGACACTACTCTCCTGAGGCATTAAAGTGGAATGCTCTTAAGAAATGGCAATATGGTATAGGAGGCTGTTTTCAAGCCTGGGAAGGATGGACAACCCCGGAGGATAGAGTGGCTGACAGGCATAGGGATGTGTATGGGGAGGGTGATATTGATGGGTGAGTAGAATTATTCTCAGAGCTGCCAATGGTTTGGAATTTCAAGGGTGAGGGTTATAGATCTAGATTACAGATCTGGATTATAGATCACAAAGAGAGAGGTTGGACAGATCAGTAGGGAGGAGATCATGAAGGTGATTCTGAGGACAAGAGAAAATCATGGGAGGTTTATAAGCAGGAAAGAGTCACACAACTACGCTTGAGTTTTAAGACAAATCACTCTGCTGCCAAGATACAGAGCAGACTGGAAGTAGATATGAGACTGAGGCCAGGAAATGCTGTGGCAAAGCAGAACTTGAAGCTCCATTGTTCTAGAAGCCGATCTCTGCCAATACCACTTGTGATGGTGAGAGACCCTGGTCTTCCCAGCTCCCTTTTGTTTCACATTCAACTTGAGCAACTGGAACTTTTCTTTTATTTGAGATTGGGTCTCAAGCAGCCCAGGCTGGCCTTGAACTCAGTATGTATCCAAGGATGATCTTGAGATTTTGATTCTCCTGCCTCCACCTCCCAAATGAGTGACAAGAACTATATTAGTCCCTTCAAAATGAGCATATGTTTGTCTTTTGATAATGGTCAATTGTCCAGATTTCAAAAGGCAGTTAAAATACAAGGAATGATTCCAAAATATCCTCTTCATAGAGAGACTATGTAAACCTTTTCCAAATATCTGGCACACAAGCTTTGGGGGGTCTGTTGAGCAGCAAACCAAATTGTGGATATTTCATTCCAGGCCCCAAAACTCACTGTTCAGGCCAGAAAGAACCCATGAGTCTAAGGCAGTAATCTTTCCCAACAGAGCAATGGCCTAAAGTTACCCTGTTCTGCCAAGACCCTCACCAGAACTGTTAATGCACTAGTTTCAGTATTGTGTATGTGCACATTTGGGCACTAGGATCATATCCAGGGCCTCCTGCACTCTACATAATTCCTTATCAACTCACTATACCACCCCCCCCAAAAAAAAAAAAACAGAGAGTACTTTCTTAAAAGGCAATTTTTTTTCTACAGTTTTCTATCTGTTTTTCACAACCTCTCTGGTGGCACCTGAAAAGTTCTGTCTTTATCCGTTCACTCAAATGAACTCTCTTCCTTGATGGAAATTCCAAAATCTGGGAAGAGATGCCCCACATACTGTCCCAAACAGTTAGGAGAGAAAGCTTTGCTGACAGTGAGGATTTTGGAAGAATTAAAGATAAACCACATTATAAAAAGAATGAACTAAAAGAAAAGCATACTCTGGTTACACACTTGTAGAAAAGACACGGAATGCAGAGGCACAATGTCCACCATCAGAGGCATTGTCTACCATCAGAGGCACAATGTCCACTATCAGAGGCATTGGTCCACAATCAGAGCCACTGGTCCCCCATCAGAGGCACTGGTCAACCATCAGAGCCATTGGTCAACCATCAGAGCCATTGGTCCACCATCAGAGCCATTGGTCCCCCATCAGAGGCATTGGTCCCCCGTCAGAGGCATTGGTCCCCCGTCAGAGGCATTGGTCCACAATCAGAGGCAATGGTCCACCATCAGAGGCAATGGTCCACCATCAGAG
>CAJQZJ010004763.1:16602842-16634961 GCA_907164525.1 Lophiomys imhausi
CCATCAGAGGCATTGGTCCACCATCAGAGGCATTGGTCCACCATCAGAGGCAATGGCCCACATTAGCATTTAAGGGTCCCCTCTTAACCACCCAAACTGGGTACTTCTAGGTCTATATCTTTTTAACATCCCTTTGTCCCAGAGACTTTCTTTCAAAGCCAGCAAGCTTACCTAATGTCATAAACTGAGCATGGTAACACACCTGTAATCCCGAGCCCTAGAAGTAGAGGCAAGAGGATTACAAGTTCAAGGTCATCCTCACTTGCATAGAGTTTGAGGCTAGCCTGGGATACTTGAAATTCCTTCTTTAAAAAACTAAAGTTTACTGAAATCTGTTTATTTAACAAACCAGTATCAGAAAAATCTAGAGCCTGGGACATTCTATAGGATCAAAATAATCAATGAGGCCGGGAGTGGTGGTGCATGCCTCTAATCCCAGCACTCTGGAGGAAGAGGCAGATGGATCTCTGTGAGTTCAAGGACAGCCTGGTCTACAAAGTGAGTCTAGGACAGCAAGGGCTACACAGAGAAACCCTGTCTTGAAAAACCAAAAAAAAGAAAAAAAAAGAACTATAAGAAAAAATATTAGGTTAAAATAGGCTAAAAAGGTATAACAACCAAATGCAAATGTACCACAATTAGACTTGGGGTTAAAATAGCTATAAAAGACATTTTGAGGACAAGTAGAAAATTTAAATATGAACTGAATATTAGGTGATTTTTTAAAAAGTTTTAAACTTCGAGTTAAAACTATTTTCCTTTAATAAGACATCAATGTCTCATTTTGATGGCTACTGTGAGCATAAATGTAGCATCACACTCAATGAAAATGAACTAGTGCACAATCTCCAGGTGACATTTTTCACCTTTGCTGTGGGTCAGAGAACCCAAAGGGCAGCTGAGAGGCCATAAAGCAGCTGTGAGGCTGGCTGAGGCCCCATGTCACTCAGCACCAGCTGGAGTGTCGCAGCTTGAGTGAGAACAGCACCTGGTGCCCCTACACTGATCTGAGAGTAAGGGCAGTTGGAAAATACTGAATTTCATTAGGTGCGATCTTGGCACTGTGGTTATGCCATGGAAAGCCTTCATTGAGCAATCTATGTTGAAGATTTTTAGGACGATGCCATAGGTCTGCAGCTTATTGTCCAACAAATTACAGAGCAAAATGTGGCAAAATACTACTAATCAGTGATTCTAGGCAAAGGATTACGTTGGATTATGAAGACTCAGAAAACTTTGGATTTGTTTAAAGGTTTCAAGTTGAAACTTTCATCTTGTTTAAAAGTTTGAAGGTTTGTTTTTGTGGTGCTAGGGATGGAGCCCAGGGCTGTCCCATGCTGGGCAATAGTTCTGTAAGTGAACTTACATATACCCCTAGTCCCTGATTTTTTTCCCCATGGTCATATGGAACCCACAGAGGCTATAATTCACTGTAGCAACTGTTAGGGGTCTGTCTTAGCCCAAATTAAACATAGAAAAACAAAAGCACTGAGCCACCTGACCGGGCAGATAACCCAAATGACTCATGTGTGAGGATGGCTCTTCTGTGCCTGAATGAAATCCCCTAGTTGGCACCCTCAGATGTAGACTCAAGTCTGTACAGTTGGCCAAAGATAACCTGGCCTCCTAGACTCCTGGCTAGTCTGAGATTTTTTCCTCCTTTTGTAAAGTGGCAAGTCTCAGGACCTGTAGTGGGAAAAGTTCCAGTGGGTTGGTCAATTACAATGAAGCAAGCTCTTCAGGTTTAGCTGGAGAGGTCTGAGCCAGTAGAAAGGGGAGGAGGAGTCTTGGTGGGAGAGTTGAATGGCCTGGTAGAATCACTGCAAAGAGGCCTCACACAGTGCCCACACTATGTACTGGTTACTTACCTCCTAGTAGTTAGCACATGAACACACCACACAGGAGTGGGTGCTGACTGAGCATCTGGTATGTGAGGCAGTTCGCTAGGCCCTGGGTGTGCCTCGACTCACCCTCGTAATTGCCCTAGATCCTGACTCCTCACTCCCAATAGGGACTGATCTGTAAAAGGAATCATTGAGCGAGTTGCACAGTCAGCGTTGGATCTGGGACTCCCCAGCTTTACCCTACCATTCCCATCTCCTGTGGACCTACTGGTTTTCTAGGAATAGCTGGTTCTTCTAAGAGGTTCTACTTCTAGCTCTGGGGACTTGACCTGAACTGAATTTCCCAGCAGTTTATTATTCAGCAAAATCCTGTGTATCCTTTAACTTATACTCACGGGGTCATTCCTTGAGGGAAGTCTTTCTGAAGGAAACAGTTCTCCTGCCCTTATCATAGGATCAAATCCCCCACAGGGCTAGAAAGGGGTCATGGTAGGGGCTCAATTTTCTGATCTAATCTTAGGTTCTGCTATCTTGACCAATATCAGAAAAGCAGGTCAGGAGGAAGGGCAAAGAAGATGGGTTAGGAGTATGGAAGGCAAGTAGCTGAAGTGCTAGTCATCAGACTAGATTGGACAAAAGTTTGACAGAGAGATGTGGGCATTGAATTTTAGAAATTTTCCTTTGGTATATATGTGATTAAAAAAAAAGACCACCCAATAGCTGAGCTAACCATATTGCTAGAGTGATAAGTGTGTGCCCACGTGGTTGAAGGTATGTTCCCCTAGGCTAGTCAGTCCTCACTCATTCGGTCACCCAGTCATCTGCGTTTAACTTTTACCTGAACTCTGCTCAAGGCCAGCCACTGAAGACCAACAAACGCAACCTCTGACCTCAGGGCTGTTACATTCTAGTGAGAATGGCAGGAGGGAACTAAGAAACAGAGAAAGTGCCACGTGGGCACAGGAACCATCAAGAGAACTAAAGCCCAACAAACAATAAATGAGATGAGACTAAAAGGGTATATTATACAGTAAGGCTGTCTCATGGAGTCTGCTAAAGAGAAAGCTGGCTGAGGAGAAGCAGAGCCTCAGAGGCACCTGGGGGCAGGGTGTCTGGAGTTAGTCATGTTGACACAGAACCTTTAGGAATCCAAGCCTCTTCCTTTACTACTTTAAACCTTTACTCTGTGAGCTGTTCAGGAAATGAGGACTAGCGGAGCAATGCACGCACTGCTGGGCACTTTGCTTTAGCAACTTATGAGGGGAATGCCTTGTGAAACACCCATGTCCTACCCTGTCAGGCGCCTCCGGTTCTTTCCTCTGCCTCCTTCCTAACCCAACATGAAATCACCTTACTCCAATATTAAGAATCAGAAGCTAACTGATCCTAGGTGACTCAGATTCCTCTTGTCCTTACATTGGCCTCCTCCCCTAATGTAAGCCGTTCAGGACACGTCTCTTCTCTGTCATGTCTTCTGGGGCCCCATGGAAGAGTCTAAATACCCTAGGGCTTTTCTTTCCCTCACCCACCTCCAGGAAAACTGTTCAGTTCTTCACATCCTGAGCAGCCCCTGGGTGGTCCTACCTCCCCCGACACTTTCTGGTCCCCTACTTTATGGGAAGCATCCTTCAGTTCCCACGCCACCCATCTCTGCTACTCTCTGTTCTTCCTCATTGGTGTCATCCCTCACCCCGTATCCTGTGTCTCCTGTAGTCACCTGGCCCATTGTGCTCCACCAACTTCTGTTGTCGTCACAGGAAATATCAGTGTCTACCTAGCAATCCTTTTAAAGCCCTGGCTTGCACTTACGTGACTTCTAACACTGTGATCTTCACCTCATCTCCTTTCCAGCTACCCAAAGCCAGGCATAGACACTGGCAAAGAAGACAGGCACAAAGTAAAGAAACTACACACAGGGCTGGGCAACTTAAAATTCCATCTGAGGGTGGGTTTCACATACTTTGTAGGTGATTCGTTTAAAAATGTTTGGGAAAAGCCAGGCATTGTTGTTCATACCTATAAGCTCAGCACCAAGGAGGCTTGGGCAGGTTTATTTCAAATTCAAGGCCAGCTAGGGTACAGAGATAGCTTGAAACTACAAAGCAAAACCCCACTTAAATTTCATTCATTCATTCATTCATTCATGTGGTTGGGTGTTTTGCCTGTAGGTATGTCTGTATATTGTGTGCATATAGTGCCTACAGAGTCCAGAAGAGGAGTTCCAGACAGTTGTAAACCGTCATGTGGGTGCTGGGAATTGAACACTGGTCCTCTGGAAGAGAAGCCACATTCTGAACCACTGAGCCATCTCTCCAGCCCCTAAAAATAAATAAAATTTAATCTCCACAAAATAACTTTTAAAATGTACTTGTCTATATCCTCTAAACATGAAGAACAAAATATAGGCAAATGTAATTTAAGCATTATTTGTGTGACAATATCCCTTGCTTTTGGGGAGTTGTATTGTACATTTCTTTTATTATCAAAGCAACTTTGTCCTGGTTCCTTGTGGGATTTATTGTAGTGACTCTGGCTGGGTCAACTGGATTGACTGAGGCAGGTGTGACTGAAAGGTTCTCTGGAACCACAGGGGAAGACCAGTAGGAAGAGAGGGTGTCAGGAGGCTTAACAGTAGAAAGACAGCCTACCTAGGTCCAGCTGAAGAAAGCATTTGTTAGCCCTCAGCCTTCAAGGCTTTTATCAAGAATCAGCAAGTTTCCTTTAAAAGGCAGAAAGTGAGACAACGCAAAAGAAATGAGCATGGCTATTGTTCCAATAAAACATTACGCCCAGCACTGTTTAACCATGCAACATTCTTGCACATGGTGGAATATTCTTTTAAGTTTTCCTTCAGCCATTTTCAAACATAAAAACCATTCTCAGTTCATGGATGCCACAGCCACACACATAATCCACATGCTCTGACTCCATCCAGATGCCAGTACAACCACGAGGGAACTTCACAACTTACTGTCTGTTCATGGGCTAATGTTGATAAGCGCCTCTTGCCCTTTGATCGTTTATTCACTCTGTACCCAGCACTATGCAAAGAGTATCACTTAATCTTTACACAGTCATGTAGGTTCTTACACTTGTCCCACATTACAGATGAGGACAACAGGTTTCATGTAATGTTAGAAGATCCTCATCTCCTACAAAGTCTGTGCTCCTGAGTATCAAAGTGCTCCCACGTGCTCCTGAGTATCACAGTTTTCCCACACCGGCTCGGCATCATCAGCGTGCACATGACTCACGTCCCTTCACTCTAACCCATCCCATCTCTTCTTCACATTGAGCTTTTTCCACTTTTATTTTCATCGCCTCCCTGTTTCCCACTTTAAGGTTTGTCTTCTCACATGTCAGGTAATTGTCCAGGTGAGACACCTGGAAGCTTATCTCTTCTACTCTATCCAGATCTTGAATCTGGGTCATGGCATTCTGAGCCAGGGCACGTTGTATCTCTCAGTGCAGATAGGAGGTGCTAGACACAAAAGCTCAGATTCTTCCAAAGCATTGACAAAAGCACTGAGTGCTGAAGCCAAGGAAATCCAGAAGTGAAGTCTAAAAGATGGAAAGAGGATTCCAGAAGAGATGGAATGTCACCCGTCAGGACACGGAGGAGCAGGAAGCAGTGATATGTTAGAGTTTCTTCTAATGTTATGCTTTCATTGTGGTCACTTTTGAGGGGACCTGGCAGGGAGTCCTTGCTTGAAAGCCCATGGTCACAGGCTCATGATCTGTGAGAAGCAGGTTTCTGGGCACCACTTGGCATCTTTGACTCCATCCTTTTCTTGACTTCATCCTCAGAAGACAGTGTCTAAGATTAGTGCAAATGAAGTATTCCAATAATTTGGAAAATTGGGACTCCATTCTGGCAAGACTAATGATGAAGAGACATCTTCAACAGTGCTGGTTCTGAGTGGGATGTTGTGAAATCAGAGAAGTCAGTTCATTTTGAGGTCAGACAGTGGAGTCCAGTCCTAGGTAGAGCCAGGGCTAGATAGGTCATAGAAAGAGTCCAGTGCCAGCAGGGAAAGTGGGGGCACATGAGGAAATAAAGTGCCTAAAAACTGGGCAAACACAGCTGATGAGGAGAGTGTGGTACATGTGACACCAGCTACTGGAACTGAGAGCCTCAGCACCCAGAAGGGATAAGACCCTCAATGTACTAACAGTCTAGGGAAGCAGAAGGGACCTCAGGCTCAAAAGGCATTCATAAATAATACCCCAGGCCATAAAGGATAGAATATGATTGATGATTTAACAGAAAACTTAAGAGCATCTATTAACCAAAAGAACATGAAGTGAGAAGACAAGACACCAACTTAGAGAAAATATTTGTAATACATACAACTAATAAGGAATTAGGATCCAGTCCCCATAAAGGGCAAATCAATGCTATCAAATACTATTTTAGGATAAATCAATACTGTAAAAAAAAAAAATGAGACTTGAATGGTGGCACACACCTGGCAGCTCAGGACTTGGGAGGCTGAGGCAGTTTGAGGCCAATGTGGGTTCTGTCTCAAAACAAAAAACAAGCATCAGCAGGTAGATTTCTGTGAGTTTGAGGCCATCCTGGTCTATATAGCAAGTTCTAGGCTAGCTAGGGCTATATAGCAAGATCCTGTCCTACCCCCACCTCCCAAAAAAGAAAAAAAAAACAGAGAAACAAACAAAACCCAAGACTAAGGCTGGAGAGATGGCTCAGTCATTAAAAGCTGTGCCTGCTCTTCCATAGGACCCAGGTTCAATTCCCAGCACCCACGTGGCAGCTCACAACTGTCTGTAACTCCAGTTCCATGGGATCCGAAACCATCACACACACATACACATATGACCATCCAGAACACCAATGTACATAAAATAAAAATAAGTAAATATTCCAGACTAATATTTATATTAGATGGGGCCTGGATGTGCTGCTCAGAGGGAAAGCAGATGCCTAGCATGCTCGAGGACATAGAGTTGAGCTCCAATAATCCCCACACACATATACATGCTCACACACAAAGGACAAAGTACATAATATGAATTTTAGAAAGGGAAAAGTACCAGTGAAAAATTACAAAATCAAAAGATATGCAGCATCCTATCTGGGTCGGAGTGCGAGCTGGTCCAACAAGTTGGTCAAATGAATTTAGGATTTCATAGTAAAATTGACAATACAAGAGCCTCAAATTTTACTGCTAAGTATATACTCTGAGTTTTTCCATTTCAGTGCAATGATATCTTGGGTATGTCTTACTCTGCATCCATCCACGATCTGAACCCTAGTGATGAAAACCAAAGGTGTGTGAAACATTTGCTAAATGTCTCTAGCATCGTTAAACCTTATCCTACGATCAGAACTGCTGCAGTAGGCTCACACCCACTGTTAGATTTATTGAGAATGTTCGGAGTAGCATGCTACAAAATTAAAAAAAAACACACATAGAAAAATCATGTGCATGTACAGTGAGAGAGAACAAAATTGAGCTAATTACTGTGAGATATTATACAATTCTAAAAAATGAATGAACTTATAGTAAGAAATTAGCTGGGCATGGTGGTACATGTCTGGACACCAGCACTCAGGAAGCAGAGACAAGGAGGACATCAGTCCAAGGTCATCCTTAGCTATATGGAGTTTGAGGCCAGCCTGGGCTACATAAGAACTTTTATCAAAAATAAATGAGAGAGGGCTGGAGACATGGCTCAGCAGTTAAGAGCACTGGCTCCTCTTGCAGAAGACCCAGGTTCAATTCCCAGCACCCACATGGTGGCTCACAACTGTGTATAACTCCTGTTCCAGTGATCCAACACCCTCACACAGACATACATGTAGGCAAAACACCAATTCACATGAAATAAAAATTAAAAAATTGCATGAAAATGTGTTTAAAAATGAGAGGGTGAAGAGAAAGAGAGAATATGTAAAACAAAATACCATATAACTAGAGGTGTATACACACACACACACACACACACACACACACACACACACATGTATGTATATAGTGTGGGGTAAACTGAATCTCCCTAAAATGACTGAGATAACATGTCTGGTCCTGTTTCTCTTCCAGAACCTTACCATTCTCCCAGAGGAGTCACGATACTTTCCTGACATCCACGTGGGACTTTGTTATTGCTTCTACTAATAATCCCACATGTTTCTGAGACTATGTGACAACAGGCCAGCTAACCCCTCCCTTGGTTCCTCTCTTGTCTTGCCCCCACTTGGAATTCCGTCACCACATTGTGAAGAGGCCCAGGCTTCATGAGGAGACCCACACGAAGAAGAAGAGCAAGTGCCCAGGGCCTAAACCCAGAGCCAGCCAGTCAGCAGTGAGTCATCTCAGAAGCGGATCCAACAACAGCTGAGCTGCCCTGGAAATAATGAGTTATCTACACAATCTTGCCCCAATTATAGATTTGTGAGACAAAGAAACATATTGTTATTGTGCACCATAACTTGCTAAACAGTATGCATCCGAGATAGATGGTAGATACTCTAAAGAACATCAAGGGAATGAGAAACAGTTTTGGAGTATGGTTAGAGATGGGGAGAGATGGAATATGATGGATTAGGGTCAGAGAGAAATTACCTAACATAGACTAGTTCACAGAAAGACAGTGCCTCCTCTGACATTTAAGAGCAATTAAACCATGGTCCTAAGCTGAAAGGAAATAGTTATTTGAATATTAAAGAGCTGGTGAAAATTCTGGCTTCCAAAGGGCAAGGGTTTCCTGAGGAAACAGCACAACCTACCTACCAGCCTTTCAGTGCAGCATCAGTGGTGTGATGGGCAGGGACTTAGCCAATGCTTTCAGTTGTTTAATCAACACTTAACAGTTATCTGTTGAGACTTTAGAAACAGTGAAGAACTCTTGAGAGAAGAAAGTGAGCACTGTGTCTCCGAGGTGCTAGGGACATTCAGGACTGGCTCTGAGCAGTGGTGTGAGCACTGGATACTTTTCCTGCAGGGCAAGCTCTCTGTGCAGGGACTCATCCCTAGGAGAGATGTGTGCTGGGAAATGCTGGGGCTGTGACCCCTGTGTGAGTTTCTCTCACTCCTGGTAACAATTCCAAGGCACTGGACCTAGAAATGATGGCAAATCCAAGGCCTTCAAGAGACCTGTGCCCTACCCCAGGAACTTCTAACAGAACCAGCTTAGGTAGGGTTGGAATGGAGCAGCCGGGCCACTCTGGGACCTTGACACATCACTTGTTCCTGTTCTTCAGACTAGCAGAGAGCCAACAGTGCCCTTTAGACAGAAAACATCTATGTGGTAGTTTCTTCCAAAGAAAAAGCAGATGGAAAGGAAGAGAGACAGAGACAGAGAAAGAACAAGCAAGCAAGCAAACAAAAAAAAAACACCATCAACAACAACAAAATAAAACAAACAAACAAAAAACCACAAATGCAAAATATCACTATTATTATTTCCCATAGTAGGATATAGATCTATTTCTAAATCATATTCGGGGATTTCTGCTGATGGGGTGGAAGTCTGACATTGCCAAAAGGCCCCTGAGCCCAGCACTAGAAGACGGACTCCCTTGTTCAGTGAAACCCCCACTTTCCTCTGATTTGGGGATCCTAGATCCCTAAATTGTGTCATGCATCTAATCCCTGAATTTCCCATGCTAATGAGGTCTGTTGGTGCCTTGGCTTTCAGCGAATGACATTCAGTCTAGGCCTCTAGTCTCCCTGGAGTTTTCCCCACCCTCACTGCCCATGAATTAATTAGGCATTCCATTTTCTTTCTTCTAACTGAACAATACCCATCAAATCAAACACATCCACTTTCCAAAACCCCTCCCCACTAGCTAAAGGTATATAATACTAATTCACAGAATAAACTTCTTTCCTCCAAGCCTCCAAGATGACTATCTTGAGTCTGCTTTTTTGTGGAATAGGGTGAAGTGCTCTTCCTTCCATGGAGGCCTGGCTGGCCAGGCTCACATGGCCCCAGGCTCCTGCCTGGCTGCTGCCTAGCTAGGTCTCCTACTGCTGGCAGCTGGCAGCTGGGGCTCATCTCTGCCCAGTTGCTGCCACTGGTGATCTAGCCAGGCCCAGGCCAGCAGTGGGAGCAGATTTTCAGCCTAGGCTGCCACCTGCGTGACCACTCCTCTTCTGCCCAAATTGGGTGCAGATCTCCAGGCTTTCTTTCTGCTCCAACTGGCTTAGCCTATACCCTCCAATGGAGAGAAGTGTGTGCTTCCAGCCTGATACCAGACCAAGCTGGGAATTCCCGCTGGAATGCACAATCAGAAAGCCTCAAAAATCAAATACTAGTGAGCTACAAAATACAGCAAGAGAAGTGGTAATTGGCTGGGGGCTGTGACAAATAGAGAAAACTTTTTGAAGGAACCACCGCCCCCCCACACACACACAACTCATCTTAGTC
This sequence comes from Lophiomys imhausi, assembly GCA_907164525.1. NCBI lineage: Eukaryota > Metazoa > Chordata > Mammalia > Rodentia > Muridae > Lophiomys > Lophiomys imhausi. The sequence continues at coordinate 16,613,081 of CAJQZJ010004763.1, forward strand.
AACATCTTACTTGAGGAATATCTCATTAAATGCATTCAATCCTCTGACTGTGACCAGAAGTCCCAAATTCACAATCTTTAAATAATGTGTCAGCTAAAGCAAGCATGTATACGAGCCACCTCTGAATATGTAGAAAGAACTATAGCTATATTGTAGGGTTATAAAGTGAATAAAACAAGACAGAATCATATATATATATATATATATATATATGAAAAATCTATAAACATAATACAAAGTGGGTCTAATGAAAATGTAGTTCTCCAGCCGGGCGGTGGTGGCGCACGCCTTTAATCCCAGCACTTGGGAGGCAGAGGCAGGCGGATCTTTGCAAGTTCGAGGCCAGCCTGGTCTACAAAGCGAGTCCAGGACAGCCAGAGCTGTTAAACAGAGAAACCCTGTCTCGAAAAACCAAAAAAAAAAGAAAATGTAGTTCTCCAAGGGTGGTTCTAACAGCATCTTCTCCCCCATGTGCTTTTTTTAAAGATATAACTATGAAACACCTTCTATCAAGTGACAGGGCTACCCTTGAACTTAAGTGGGACTTTGTAATTTCCCAAAGCAATGATATGACACTGGAAATGGCGCTAAATGACCTCTGAAGGCAGGCCATAAATAGACCACACGGCTCTGCATTGTTCTTGTAGCTCAGTGGAACAGAAGTGAACTGACTTCCCTGTATAGTGGAAAGACAATAGAAAGCAAGGGAGTTGCTAGATTAACAAAAAGCATCTTATTTGTAAATGTAGCACTAATACCACATGTATTTGAAATGGGGAACACTTAAAATTTGTCAGAACAGGAATAAGAGTAGCAAAGGATGGATGGAGCAAGTTATGCCTATTTCTCATTATGAGGTCTTTGCTATCACATAATTTTATACTATTTGCATATTTTAACAGTTGAATCATTAATGCAGAACTCAGAGATTTCCACAATAAGCAAAATATAAAGTTAGAACATACTGGTTTCAGGATAAAATATGATATATAAAATAGCAGGATAAAAATGGAGCAGGCACTAGAAGTTGTCTCTAGGTCCTTGGATAACACATTATTTTAATTATTCTTCATAATTTATATAGATATACATATATAGATTTATACATATATATCTTCTACAGTTATTAACTTACTAATAAAAATAATTTTGGAAGATTAGCCCTTTATGTATCTCTTAGGGCATAGGAAACTTATTGCATATGGTCAATAATCAAAGTAGTTATGCCTGAGTCAAAATGCCTATCCCACCCCAGACCCTTACACCCCTCAGAGACCCAGTTAAGAAGTGGTCCAAGTCAGATCAATTAGAAATCAGTGTGTATTCCTGCATAGCTTCAAAAATCTGTCTAAAAACCTCATCTCCCTTCAGCATCAGCCCTCTCCAGCTATGAACGTCAATCACCGTGAGTGACAGATAACTGAGAGAAACCATTTCAGAGTAGGATGGATTCATTTTAGTTTGTGGTCTCAGCCCATAGGCAGCCTTTTGTTTCTGGGCCTGTTGTGAGACAGAGCCTCAGGGCTGAAGGCTGTGGCTGAGAATCATTGTTTACTTTGAAATGGGCTGGAGGCAGGATGAGAGGAAGGGGTCTGGTAAATGGCATTGTCTTTCCAGGGTGTGACCCAATGACCTTTTTCCTGCAACTAACTCCCACCCACCTCCCAATAACGTCATCATATTATGAATCCCACTGATTACATCAGAGCCCTGAAGGTCCAATCACTTTTTTGTTGTTTTGACACAGGGTCTCACTATATAGCTGAGGATATAACTCACATTTGCCTAACATATATGAGACCCTGGGTTGATTCCCTGGCACCACAAAGGAAGAACAGCAAAAGAAAAGAAAGATGTATACATATTACCCTTCCAACCTGGAATGTCTCACATCACCTTTGGTGGTACCCAAGGACAAGAGTCTTTAAGAAAACAAGTAACCCTTTGTGGCGCTCTGCTCCCCACTTAGCTACACTACCAACCTCTTTTCCATATCTCACTGGAGCCTATGAGTGGGATCTCCTATCTAGTTTCCCCTCCCCCTGGACACCCTTCATAGCTCTCCCAGGTCAAGCTTTTGAAGGTGCTGCTGTCTCTGGTCAGCACCATCAAGAGTCTCCTTTAGAGGCTCTCTGTTTCATCTGCCAATCACAGGTCAAAATTCCGACCATTATTCCTCCCCCACCTCCGAGAGAACTCAAGTGAGGAACTCAGGTCTTCTGGGCTTCGCTCATGTGAGCTGCTTCTCTCTTACCTTCCTCTCACCCATCCCCTCTTGATATCAGTTTAAGTACATTTCGTCCCAATTTCTTTAATGTGCAATTTATAGCCTAGGTGGGAAGACCTACATGTGGCTACCTGTGTAGGCCATGGTGGTCATGTCCTACACCACTTCAACCATGTGCAGACCAGCTGATCAGGGGGTTAGTTAGAAATGTAAATGTTTGGCTCTCACATTGCAGGATTAAGTGAACCAGAACCCTGGGGTAGGTAGGTGGCACAGGTAGCCTTAGGCTCTACCTCACTGTACCACAGGCTATTTCTACTCTGGGTCCTTTCTACTAACTGTTCCTCACAGCAGCATTTTCCTGTTAATCTTTTACTACTGATAGTACCCATGCTCACGTTCTAGGAGCCTTATGTTCTGGAAGTATTAACCTGACAAAGCAGTGCTCCTTGTATCCCAGACCCCACAGCTTCATTCTGCATTTTTTTTTTTTTTTTTGCCATGGTCCCTGCTCTTCTTCCAAGTATAGGCATGTGTTGCATTCACAAAACATGTACAACAAAGGTCGTCCGCTTGTCAGGTAGCTCTGTTATCAGATAAGCTTTGCACACAGCCACCCTGGCCAGCCCAGCACAAAGGTCAAGACTGTGCAGTGGGCCAAAGCCACACTTTACTAAGAGGCCTCTCTGTACTCCAACCTACTGAGGGAACTTTCGGTCTCAAATCAGGGAGGACCACAAGGCCCAGCACTACAAGAATAAGATGACACACACACCCCTCTTTGTGTGTGCATAACTTTTATTTGGATGTAATTTGAAAGTTATGGAGAGGCTGCAAGTATACTACATGGAATTCCCATATACTCTTTACCTTGATTCACACATTATAAGGTATAAAACATACATTCCCAATGTCCAATCCATATGCATTTGGCAACTGATATTCATATTTTATTATCTATCTCAACTAGTTTAAAGTTCTGTATCTTACTCCGTTTCCATCCTAACTTGCATTACCAACTTAAAAACATCTTCTTAAACCTATAACATCCTTTTAATTCCTAAGCAACTTAAAATTTAACTGTGAGACTATAACTACTTAGTCTTCAACCACATCAGAGACTTGAGAAGGATAAATACATCTGAATAAACAGGAGGTGTAGAACAATTGGCTTCCAAATCTAAGAAATGACAGACACTGGCTGCCTGGACAATTTCTCTCTATAATGTTGGAGGATCTATCTTTAGCCTCTTGGTCTAGTATCTCTGACAAACATTAATTGTAAAGCAGGAATTATGAAGGACTTTCCCACCCTGTCTTCGCAGAGCTAGGCTGACAACTTACCTGCTTCCAAGTTTTGTCCTTTTCAGACAACATTCTTGTCTACAGATGAAGCAAGGGATTTCTCTTGCCCAGTGACAAGCTTGACACTAATACAGCCATCTCCAAATGGAGATTCTTTAATGTTCATCATCTACTTGGAGTAGAATGGGGCTGCTGTCAGGAGCTGACATATCTCAATATCAAAAAATCTTAAGTTAAGAAAACATCTTTGAATGCCAAATTCTACAGATCTCTTGAGGTTTTTAAAGACCACTTACCTATCTCCGTATATTTGGATAAGCAAATGTTGCTTGTCCAATAATTGCAACTTGGTGTCCAGTTAACTTAGAAAACATCTATGATAAACTATGCTAGTACCTAACAAAATGACATGTTTGAATGACTATTAGTCTGCATTTCTTTTTTTTTTGTTATAGTTTTTATTGTGGAAAATTTTTTTTGTTTTTTTTTTTTTTTTGTTTTTTTTTTTTTTTTTTTTTTGGTTTTTCGAGACAGGGTTTCTCTGAATATCTCTGGCTGTCCTGGACTCGCTTTGTAGACCAGGCTGGCCTCGAACTCACAAAGATCCGCCTGCGTCTGCCTCCCAAGTGCTGGGATTAAAGGCGTGCGCCACCACCGCCCGGCTTTGTTTTTTTTTTTTTTTTTAAATACTTTATTTTTTTTTCTTCAAGTTACATCTCAGTAACAAACCCCTCCCTATTTCCCCTTCCTATCCCGCAGTCTGCATTTCTTAATTATCCTAAACAGTTTCTGACAGTTGCTATCAAAAGGGCAAAAGTTCGCACTGCATTTTTAAGAATTACATAGGAACAATTTTTCTTTAATTCTTTGGCCCTTGATACTTTTGAAGGCTATCAGATGATTTGCTTAGTAGACTGACCTCGAGTTTGATTTGTATTTCAGGATTCAATTTAGGTAATCTTTCTCTGAGAGGAAAAATCACCAAGGTGATTTTTTGATCTCCTTTTGATTTCCATATAGACTGCCAACAGTCACTTTGTGAAGGGTGCCATCTGCTGGCAGTTCTCAGCACTTCTAAGGAGAGGCCAGCAACCCTGAAGGGACACTTGTATTGATTGTATGACTATAGGAATTATCCCTCATTAACTTTGATTCCCTCACTGATAGAATGGGGTTGGCAGTACCTTCTCTGCTTCCTGTACAAACTACATGATGGCCGAGTGTGAGAGATTTTCAAAGATGGTCAGGCATTTCCCATTCAAGCTAATGCTCATACTGGCTCCATGACTTTCCTACAGGCCCAGAACAGTGGTCCCTAGAGGGCCAAAGCTGCTCTTCCTGATCCTCACTTACTGCCTGAAAACTCTCCAGTGGCTCTGGGCTCTGTGGACAGCATGATAAGAGCTGTCTCCCTGCTGAGGAATCCATGAACACAGGTCAAGGAAATAATGAACTGGCTTTCAGTGTTTCTGTCCTACTGGGGCCACTGCTGGTCTGTGTACCAGCCATTCTACCCTTAGTTCACTGGGGTCATAGCCACTTGCTGTTCCCAGGGGGTAAGAGCAAGAGCACACACCCTCAGACACCCACCAAACGTATCCTCTCAACAGTTATTTGGCTTCAATGTTTTCAGTGACGCTAAAGCTGAGAAATTTGCTTTCAAGGTGAGTGAAAATTCTCTTTATCCTGACTTTGAATTTTTGTCCACATTTTCTTTGCCCCCCCCCCCACACACACCTCCTCAGAAGCTTAGGTCTCTGTCCACACAATGTCTCCCTGCTGCCTTCTTTCCTACTTACAGTAAGTACTTATTGAGAATCAGCTCTACTCCAAGCACTGCATTAGGCCACATGGAGAATTGGAGGGACAATACGCCTCCATGAAGGTGAATCCAGTTGATGACAGAAGCAAGCAGAGCAGGATTTTAAGTACAAGACAAATGTGATCCCTGAGCCTTCTGGGGTGGGGGGTGCTGCTGTGCTTCTTAGCCTTACTTACTACCTCCCAGGTGGCCCAATGCCACCTCATTATTGTTCTATATTTGTTTCATGCTCTCTCAGGACACAAGGGAGATTTACTTCATAGGCTCCAAGGTACCCAGAGAAGCAATAGGTAGATTAAGAAAGTGAAAACATTTCTCAATATAGAGATAATTGTTTCTAGAGGAGGCCAGTGTTTGTTTTTCATCTCAAATTTACCTTCAGAACAGAAGCATCTGGAGGGATGAACTTGACCTATTTTTCCCCCTATGGGCCCATCATGTTTTAGGGACCTTGGCATTCTTGAGAATTAGTGGAAACACATGAAATTAGTGACATGTTCAAAAGGTGGAGTCTTTCCCAAAGTGGACAATCAGTGTGTGTGTGTGTGATATCTGTAAGCCTCACCTTGTAATTTTATAGTAGGATGTGAGAGGTCAGCTTGGCAAGGTAGAGAAGTAGACTGGCTAAGGCCTACCCAATCACCAGATGGAAGTCACTTCTTACCCACCTCTGGGATCCCATAGTCAGGTTCAGTCTGCCTCTGAGGCATCTTCTGAGAAAAATGAAACAAGAAAAGGGTCTTGCATTCGGGTAGAGATGCTCCACCCATTAATAGATGTTTGCATCCCCAAAAATGAGGAATGTTACTCAGTTTTCCCTCCAAAGGCTCAAGTGTTGAAAATGTGGTCCCATGCTGCTGGAGGAAGCAGGTCACTGAGGGTAAGCCTGTGAAGAGAACATCCTGTCTTTGGACCCATTCTGTGGGTCAGCATCTTTGCTGTTACCTGGCCACCGGGAAGTGAGCTGCTTCTTCCTACATGCCCTTTATGCCTATGACATGTGCTCTAACCACAGGACTAGCAGTAACAGCCCCAATGAGTGTGGACTAAAACCCCCAAACTACAAGCCCTAAGTAAATCTATCCTTCCTTAAATGGTTTCTCTGAGGTATGTTGTCACAGTGACAAAGAATCACTTTTCCATATTATTTTATGGTGACTTTGTTGGTGGGCATGCTCATCTTCAACTGGTTAGGAGACATTAGTGCTCACTTAAACATCAATGGTCAAGACCTATGTGACTGTGTTTACACCAATAAAATCCATCCCTTCCCTGAATACTCATCCATGTTTACACAAATGAATTGTGAAAGAACATGAATGTGAATGTGAAAGAATAGCACATTCACCAAAAAATTTAATTCATTCATTTTTTTAAAACTGTTTCTCAAAAACTAAGATGAGTATCATCACAGGTCATCCTGTTAAGGAAGGGATTGGTGGCTATTTTGTTTTGTTGGTAATGCTGGGAATTGAACGTGGTATCTCATACACACTAAGCAAGCTGTCTACACTAAGTGCTACCTCTGGGCCCTGGCAGCTATTTGGAAAAATGCGGGAGAAAATTCCATGGGATAAGGACTATGTTGTCTTGGTCACTCCTGCAAGCCCAGAATCCAATGCTCTATGTGGCACATAGCAGACATATACAGTAGTTGCAATGGACCCACACAAAATGATCTAGTTTCTTCTATTATGGTGGCATAACTTCCCTGAGGAACTGAGAAAATAGTTTGTGTGTTCTCCCAATAGTATCCCCCAGGTAACAGTTTAAAATTATGTTGCAATTTCTAGCTTTACTTTCACTAGTGAGTAATTCATAAAGTCAGTTAGAAATTAAAGCTGGCCCAACAAGCAATTGATGGTCACCTTGAAACCATTTCAGCTATTGCCCAACAAGCTCTTGACTGACAAGGCCAAAACAATCATTGTAGTATCAAGAAGATATTCAGGATGCAACCAAAACGAAGACAGAAGTACATCAAGTACCCCAACTGTCTAAGCTCTAATTATAAAAACAGGTACTAACTTGTATTTTCCCAAAGTCCTGACATTGCCTTCTGAGGCAGGTGAGCAAACTCTACAAGAAACCAAAAGGGTCAAAGAGCCAAAGACAAAAGAAACACTCATGAGAATAGAACTAGCTTGTGAATCCCGAGCCTGGGAGATTGCTTGCTCCTTGATGGTTCCACAGCACTCATTCCTCAGCCATCTACTCCCCACACATCCTGCTAAAGCAGCACAGGGATGGTGACAGGGATCCCTGCTGTCGCCTTGTGGTGTCTGCTGCCTCCTCTAGTGGTTCTGTGAGGGCTGACTTAGCCTGAATGTGAGTGGGCACGGCAGCTTACATTACCTTCTAGAGGCTCAAAGTCCATGATGTGAGGCCCTCCTGTAGCTTTTAAAAGATGCATTGTCTCAAGCTAAGACAAGATAACATTCTTGTTATCACACTACCTTCTTGAGTTATCTTTGTAGCTGGTGCCCATGTGTGCTCTCTCTCCCTCCTTCTCTCCCTTTTTCTTCTCTCTCTCTCTCTCTCTCTCTCTCTCTCTCTCCCTCCCTCCCTCCCTCCCTCCCTCCTCCTTTCCCTCCCTCACTCATTTTACAGATAAGGAATGAGTCAGAGAGAGGGAGACAGAGAGGTCTGAAGTGTGCCCTGAGGCCTTGCACCTTCCCTGTGGCCTCCATGAGGTCCCTAGCAGCACTCTCCCTCTCATTCCCCTTCTATTGTCCTTCTCTCCCCGACTCTGGGGTGCTGCCTTCTTCATGATAGATACCTTTTCATACACCTGACAGACTTTTCTCCTCCTGCTCTTCAAAGCCCTTACTATTTCACTCGGCTCCACCCTCAGCCATCCTCACCCTCCCAACCCCAGGGCGAGTTCACAGAACACCTTATTACCCTCCTGTACCCAACCCAGGCCTAGGCGACAATTTCGACAATTTCTCCCAAGTTTTGCCTCCTCATTTCTCCCGTTTCCTCACACTCCACATTGACTAATCCTTCCAGCCCTCATGGCTCCGCCATGTTCCTCCAGACAGCTTCCCAGTCCACCCTGGCCGCAGCGACTGCCCTCCTTTGAAACACTGCTTCTGGAGCCTCTGGTTTAGTTCGGAAGCCTGCCGTGTTTGTCACCTGTACCACCACAGGCTTTGCTATTTAATTAAATACTTGAGCTCTCTGTTCAGGCTTGCCTTTGACTTTCAATGCCATGCACCTGAGCTAACATACTCTTAGGCTTGTCTGTACCCCAGAGCTGAGTTGTCTGGGTTTGTACCCCAATTCAGTCTGTGCTTTCTTATCTGTGATCATGGATTCTGAAAACTGCTTGGCTCCTTGGGTGAAACCTGTTAAAACAGTGCTACTTTTAAGCACTTGTCAGTTATTCATCGTGGCCAGCATTTGTTCTATAACAAGGTCAGCGTTGGTAGATATAAAAGTCCTCACCACCCAGTTTATGTTCCAGTGCAGAGTCAGGGACAAGCCATGAGGCAAGTATGTAGTATGTGTGAGGTTGCTGAGTGCTGTGGAGGAGAAAAGAGTGGTTAGGCAAGAAAGCATGGTTTTAAATAGCCCCGTGGTCCTGAAAAACAGGCCACAGCATTCTGTAATGACAAACAAGCCACTAAGTGTAGGTACTTAACAACAGTACTTGGAACTCTAAGTTTAGACAATGACTGTCTACTAGGTGCCATCAATGTCTGTGTAAACAGGAAAGCAGGGGCTGGAGTTAAGTACACTAACTGCTTTTCCAGAGGGCCCAGGTTCAGTTTCCAAAAAACAATTGGAACCTCATTTCCAGGGAATCCACGTGCCCTCTTCTGGCTTCTGTGGGCACAAGGCACATGGAGTACACAGACAGTCATTCAGGCAAAACACCCATACATGTCAAATAAAAAAAAGAGTGTCAATTAAATATTACAATCGGTTTAAGGAGAAATGCGCCAATTGGCTTATTGTTACAACTGGATTTTCAGTGTGTTGTCTGTGGGGGAAATGACTTTGCTAATCAGTTCATGCTAATCAGTTCATGCTAAGGATCTTCTTCCTTGGCCTTCCCTCCTCCTCTGCTATGAAGCCCACCTGCCTTTTAACTATGCAAATACGTATGCCTAGTGAAGGACATAGAGGTTTCTTTTATCATTGTATCTCTCAAAGACCTTAGTCCTTTTCTAGTGTCTTTTGGTTCTTTCTTTCAAGGATTAGGTAAGTACTTGAGAGGAGATAAAACCCTCAAACATAACCCATGTTACAGAATGAACCTTTACAGTGAGTGTAGAGATTAGTGGCCCTGGGGCTGGAGAGATGGCTCAGTGGTCAAGAGCACTGACTGCTCTTCCAAAGGACCCAGGTTCAAATCCCAGCACCCCCATGGCAGTTCACAGCTGTCTGTAGTTGCCGGTTGTGGTGGCGCACGCCTTTAATCCCAGCACTTGGGAGGCAGAGGCAGGTGGATCTCTGTGAGTTCAAGGCCAGCCTGGTCTACAAAGTGAGTCCAGAACAGTCAAGGATACACAGAGAAACTCTGTCACGAAAAACCTAAGAAAAGTAAAAAAAATAAAATAGATTAGTGGCTCTAAACCTTCCTAATGCTATGGTCTTTTAATACAGTTCCTCATGTTGTGGTGACCCCTAACCATGCAATTATTTTCATTGCTACTTCATAAATATAATTTTCCTACTGTTATGAATTATAAGGTAAATATCTGCATTTTCCAATGGTCTTAGGCAACCCTTGTGAAAGGGTTGTTCAACCCCTGAGCCAAAGGGTCCAGGACCCACAGGTTGAGAACCAGTAGTATAGAGGAAATTCACACACAGACTGACTAGTTCTTTGAAACTTGGAAGAGATGATGTCAACCCAGACCTCACAGGAGTGAAGCTTAAGGTGGCACTGGAGAACTCAGGGTTCAGCGACTTTTGCAGAAATTGACACGAATACCAAAGACATTGTTCCCTATACCCAGAAACTCTGCCCAATTCTGTGGGCTCGGCCACAGCGATCCGCTCTTTAGGCCTCAGCTTGGTTCTGACACTGCGTACAGGTTAAGGGCTCAGCCTTACAGACCACCCTCATTCACACATCCCAAGTGTCTCAAACCTTGACTACCTCTAAATCACGGTTTCTACTCTGGCTCCATAATTTGCTAAAATGGCCCTCAGAGCTCAGGGAAACACTTGACTTACCATTAATGGTTTACAGTAGAGAACACACTAATGAAAAGTTAAATGAAGATAGGTAGGACGAGACAAACAGCTGGGCATCTATGCCATCCTCGGCACACACCCTCCTGGGCACCTGGATGTGCCTACTAGCCCAGATCTATGAATCACTTATTTTCAAAACTGTATGGTAGTTTTGTGATGAAGGCATGATGGGGTCTCTCGGGGTCCACTGATGACTGACTCAGTCTACTGCCCCACCTAAGAGAGTAGGGAGTGGGGCCAACAGTTGCAAACCTTGAACCTGCGATTGGTTCCTCTAATGACCATCTTAATGCACATCTAGTCCTCCCTTCTCCAGTCAAGGAGCCTCATTAGCATATAAAGTCATACTTCTCTACAGATCTCCAGGGTTTTTCAAGTATCCTATACAAGGGATCAAGTAGTACAATAAAAGAAGCCTTTAATACACTGATCATGCCAAAACCTCCAAGAGTTTTAGGAACTCTAGGGCATGGGGTAGAAACCAAAATGTATGTTTATTGTGTCACAAGTGCTCGCCAGGCAATTGAACCTTCCAATCGTCGTCTACTTCTTGGGGGGTTTCTCTTCCTACACTGAAAGTTCTTTGATTGAGACTTTCCTAGACATTCTGCTAACCTGGGATCTTTTAAAATTCAGAGATGAGAGTCTCATAGTGTATCCTGCAAAGACCAAATGCAGAGCCTTCTTGATTTCACCTAGGTGACCTATAAGAGGCACCAGAAGAGGACTGGAGAACGTGGAGCTTGGGTGGGCACCTTTAATTTCTTTTTAGAGACACCCTTAGATACAGGTGGTGGCCGAGGAGGCTTCAGAAAGGTCTCCAATATACATCAGGCCGCCTGTCTACCCTGAAGACCAGCGCCCTACAGGCTACAGAGGAAACTGGGGCACGGTGCTATGACAGAGTAGCTGTTTAGTACGCTTGAGGGTTTGGGTTAAGCCTGAAACACTGAAAAGGAAAACAAATTAAAAAAAAAAAAAAGAATTGTAGGGGCCTATCTTTCAATACACAGATCTGGGTGGTGAAATGTGAGGACTGTTTTCGAAGTGATCAAAGGTCTCAGAGCCTCCTTCTGGCATTGGGCTGCTCTGTGTGTGTGTCAACAAATGCTCCTCTGTGAGAACACTAACCATATCCAAAGCTAGCAAGAGCTGGCATCTACTGAGCAGTTTTGATGTGCTAGATAATTGTGCTGAGCATGTTACATTCATTATAGTCCTCACAGTAATCCAATAATGGCAGCAAATAGGGAGAAAGTATCATGATATATGAGCATGAAATAAAAATGTTACAATGCAATCCATTACATTACGTGCTAACTAAAATAACAAAAACAGCCCAAAAAATCCAATAAAGTAAGTCCCATTATTATCTATAAACTCGCCTTTACAGAAGATCCTTGTGTTTGCTGAGCAAATTTATGAATTTGGCCTGAGGTCACGAAGCTAGTGAGCATCAGAGCTGGAATTTCAACCAGGTGAGCCATGTCTGACTGTGTGTCTAACCTCCTGTGCTATTTACAACTCAGCATAAAAGAGGCAACCACAGATGGTGTGGGAAGGTGCCCAGTGCTTTAAAACAATGTGAACAGAGAAAAGCTATCTGAGGGAATAAGACATCAATGGACAAAGGCACACGGGCCTCGAACCCACTCTGTAGACCAGTTTGGCCTCTGCCTCCTGAGCGCTGGGATTAAAGGAGTGGGCCACCATGCCTGGTTCTTTTCTTTCTTTTTATAAACAGGAAATTGTAGAAAAATTATAATCCAGCAACATGGCTACTGTGGCTGGAATACAGACACCCTTAGTACTTGCCTTTAATCCCAAACAATGAAGGTAAAGTTAGTTTGTAGAAGGAAGCACCCATGTTTGAAAGTGAGGTCTAATTGAATGGCAGACAAAGTGATGAATCAGAGAAAGATGTAATAGAATTGGATACACCCAACTCTCACAAGAAGAGAGAAGAAATGGAAGCTACTTAAGGGAGCAGCACAGAGAATGAGAGCAAGAGAGGAGGTAGTTTTACAGAGACAGGTTGAAGAGAACTAGCCAGAGAGTGAAAAGGAGCCAGATTAGAACAGATTGCTAAAGTTAGTTTGAGGTCAAGCTGAGCAATTCAGAGAAGATGAGAGTAGCCAGTTTGAATCAGTCAGCTTGGAGAGGAGGTTGAGTCAAAACAGCTTGAAACTGAACTTTTAAAATTATTAAACACTTACTTATTAATAACTATACACACTCACTTATAACATTCACTTACTTAACTACTAGTCCTTCAAATGACTACAACTCCTATTACCTAACCACTAAACCTATTGATAACTATTACAACTATTTTCATAAACTTTTAGAAGGATACAGTCTCTGGGGCAGGTCCTCAGTCATCAGGAACACAGTCTCTGTGGTAGACCCTTTAATGCACTTAGCAGTCTTTCTTCTGGAATATCTCAGACGTAGATCTGTCAGGGTAAATTGGCTATGGCGGCTTCACCTTAAATAAGGCTTGAGGCTTTCTTCTCTCAGGGACATCTCAGCAGTCTGTAGGCCAACTTATTTCCTTTGTATCAGCAACTCTGCCGCTCTGCCTCAGTCTTTAAAGCCAGCCAAAGTTCCATTCAGGCCACTGTTCGGACAGGACAGGTCAAACCCCTCTAGGCAAAAGCTGAGCCACAGGGTTTAGTCCTTGGCCTTTTGCTGTCTTGCTGAGGCTTTCTCTGCTCACCAGCTTCTTTCTGCCTCAGGGAGATCTGGCTCTCAGTCCACCAGCACTTTCTCCATCAGAGGACACAAACTATTCATTGTCCTTTCTAGTGTGAGGACTCGCTAGCATCGAAGCTCTCTAGCATGAGGCCCCCTGGGCTCCATCCACTTGTCCTTAAATAAGATCTCTCCTTGTTCCACCTGCTTCAGCTTAATCTGGGCTCTGCCCACTTAGCAGCTGAAAATAATGCCAGGCCATAAACCTTGTTTTTAGTCCATAGAGTCTCTCCTTGTTTCACCTGGCTTCCTTCTTGTTTAGTCCATAGAGCCTCCCCTCATTTCACCTGACTTCATTCTTGTTTTTAGTCCATAAGCTGATAAACTAACTGCCCACAGCCAAGTTGATCTTCATGCCCCAGATTAAGAGACTGTATCAGAAACCCCTAGATATTTACTAAATCTAATTTATATTAATCTAACTCCTTACAAGAGCTAAATTGAACCAGCCAGTGAAAGTCCAAAAGAGCTAAAAAGGGTAAGTTTATTCAGCAGTAAGTCTCAGAAGCTGAAAACATTCTAGGCCTGGATTAGATTGTATGGAGGCTAGAAACTTCCAGAACTAGGCCTAGGTTAGCAGGTAGAGGCAGTAAGCATCCAAGACAACAATTAGTACAGGTGAATAAAGGATACTTTTACAGGAAATCTACGCTGTACTTGGCCCTTGCTTCTCTGAGGGAGCCATGGAGTACCTGTTCCCTTGCCAGTGGTTTAGGAAGGCATTAACAAGTATAGCTGTTAATAAAACCCTTCTCTGGGAGAAAAACAATGTCTGTCCCTCCTGCCACTGACAAACCAAGGTACGATTCCACCAAAGTTTCACCTGAGGGAACAAATGAGTTCATTAGGTTTACTTACAGAGCAATGTGTGATGGGGTAGAGATAGGAGCATAGATAATCTTAAAGTAGCCACCCTGGAAGGCCTTCACCCAACAGGATTGATGGCTTCCCCATGGCTGCAGACCCCTTCTCACCCTTCCCCACCTATATCCTCACCCCTCCCCCACAGCCACGTTCAATCAGGGCAGAACTGCATACAGCTGGTTGGGAGAGGTGGCTAGATAATCAGGCAAGGGTCCCATGGTCCTCTACACTCCCTTTTTCTGTGAGGGAAGTTGAGAGAAGGACCAGCCGGTCTCCCGAAGATGGTGGCTCGGAGGCTAGTCACAAAGACAATTTGCTGAGTCCTTGGATAAGAGTCTCCCACCTCCTGCTAGGCTCTGTGATATCTGGATTACAGGAGCCACCCTGCTAACTCTGACAGAGTCCAGCCTAGGAATGAATGCCAGAGCCAGAAGCAGGAAGGACTTGGGTTCCTGGCTATGACATCATTGATTGGCTACTGGGAGTCACTTGTCAAGTGAGATGATGAGTGTCTTCATGGTGGGGCCAACGACCTGAGCTCTTGTTTCTTGGGACTCAAACCCATTCCAACCAATTTATCATCCAAGCATTTTAAGCAGGAAGTTCCAGGACTGATATTACCCTGCTTTAAAGATTATTCCACAGAGAGGAAGAAGCTGCCAGAAGGGATAAAGCTAGGAGGCAGATCTGGGTGGACAGACATCTGAACTCTTCATTTTCCTTCATTCTGAAGGGATTTGTGTCCGGGAGTTGGTGACAAAGTACACAAAAGTGGTGTGCAAACCCTAGATAGTACTGTCTGGTTAAGTCCTGATTGTGTTTCTGCTCTGTCTTTTGCCAGCAGAGCTGAGCAGACCTGGTGCCAAGCAGCTTTGATCTGGTTGGGGGGAGGTGTGAAGAAAAACAAGCAGCATATTGAATATGCATAAAAGGTGTCCCATTGCTCGAGGTCCATCACCTCTCCTTAAAAGTTAACCTAGACTGCAGAGGCTTCGAGGGTGGCTCAGTGGGCGAGCACCGACCCAGCACTTGTGTGGGCCTAGGTTTGATCACCAGCATTTATTTATATTTTTTAGTCTCAGTAGTAATGTTTGCTTCACACGAAGGTGATCCTGGGTTTGACCCCACCCCCAGCCCTGCTCAACACCATAGTAAATACATATATACATACATGCATTGGAGAGACATGGGATTTTTGTCTTGTCCACTCTGTTCCCAGTACACATTCTGTGAGTGTTTGTCGAATGAACAAATAAACACTGCACCATCACTCCAGGCTTGGCCCAAGAACCATGCCAAGTCTTTGCCCTCCTGCCTCCATGTTGGCTGCAGTGACTTTGCTCTAGCCCTGTGGACTGTTTAGGACCAGTCAGTACTCACAAAGGACAAGCTCTGCAGAGGGAGATTACATCTCTCCTGCTTCCCACGAAGTTCCCTGCTGCTGACGTCTCTGAGGTACCCTGTGCAGTCCTTCCGGAGTCCTTGGTAGAGCTCCCTCTGTACACTTACATGATCCTCTCTCCCTTTGTTCTCTCACTTCCTCCTGGCACAGACCTGCTTTCCCACCTACACTGCTTCCTGGCTGTATTCCTCCCAGGCCTTGGTCACACTAACCTCATTGTCTTCAGTCCTCATTCCTTAAGGGAACTCACCCCCATGTGCCCTCTATAAGCCCAAAGTGCCTCCCAAGGCCCTTCCTCCTCCTCCTGTTTTATCAAAAAAAAAAAAAATGCACCTATCCCAGATTCAAACATGCTTCCCCTGGTGCTTTGTTCTGTATGCCCAGGTAGCCCAGGGGCAACCCCTTTCCAAATGACAACCATCCAAAGCAAAGCTCTGTGCAAGGGGAGCTTTGTGGGTTTAACTGTGGGTTTGCTCCAAGCCATCATCTTTGTCATCTCCCCACAATTCATCAAAGTTCACAGGAACTGAAATTTCCTCCAGGGTCTAGCCAGCTCTGGCACAGAGTCTCTGGGAGATATGATTGGATGGCATTGTCTCCACACACAAGGACTACAATTGTGTCCTCCACCAACCTCAGGAATACAGTCTTGCTTCCAGGGCTGTCACCCTTGAGTGTCCACCTTAGCCAGCAACCCTGGTGTTGGAGTCAGCCTGCAGTGCCTTTACTATGCCAGTCTGGCCCTGAGAACGCAGCCTAATCCACTGTGCTTTGCCATCAGGAGCTGCAGGGATGCAGCTTCCCTCCGCCAAGTCTCCCTCCTTCCTGCAAGAGCTGGTGAGAGCTGGGGGCTCTTCCCTGGCAGAGAAAAGCAGCACACTTAAACATCAGGCCTTGGCTGGAGGTGCAGTGAGTGGGGTAGAAAGCCTGCTTAGCAAGTGTCTAACCTCAGCATTCTCCAGGTGAGAAGGATGACACATTGTGTCTCTGCAGAGAGAAAACCAAGGCATGTTTCTTGCATGGAAATGGAAAGCTCACAAGGTCCTGCTCCTCTCGCTCTGCGTTCTCTGCTCACCCCTTACTATGAGAGTCAAATTGCTCCTTCCTCAAACCTGAGACAAGCCTCCATGTCCTTCTCTATGCCAAAACCTTCGGAGGCGCTACCTGCCAGCTGGCACTTTGTCAAACAGTTTCAGGCCCTGAGAGCAGGGGATAGGGATCACCTGACAGGCCTACCTCAGGGCACAGCTTTGATCTACTCTTTCTTTGCCACATTTCTGTTCAGCTAACCAGGCCCCTCTCTATATGTGCCTATTTTGGGAACCAAAAACATGAGCCTCCTTTCTACCCATAGTGATCCACATGCTAGACCTCATCTGCTTCTCTGACCATTGTTATGGGGTGGGGCTGGACCAATTTTAGCTTAAGATTCTATTCATCTTTTAAAACACAGAAGAAAATACTCTTTCCAACTCTTAGGGTGTAGAAGAAACCCAACAAATGGAATTGAGATTGGTGAAGGATGAGAGGAGGAGAGAGGAAGAGAGGGCAAGAAAAGGGAAAGAAAAAAAGAAGAGAAGAGTGTGTGGGGGAGAGATGGCTCAGAGGTTAAGAGCACTGACTGCTCCTCCAGAGGTCCTGAGTTCAATTCCCAGCAACCACAAGGTGACTCATAACCCATCTATAGTGAGATCTAGTGCCCTCTTCTGGCCTGAAAGCATATATGCAGACAGAACAGTGTATACATAATAAATATATCTGAGACAGAGACAGAGACAGAGAGAGGTGGGGAAGAAGTATCCTCTCTATAAAATGTCCTGCCACCTTTGGGACTCTAGAGCCAAAGACGGCAAGCTTCTCCAAAGAGTATCAGGAAGGGGTGTGTAAGTAGAGTCCCAGGGTCCACTCCTGGATGCCTGCTTCACTCTTGCTCACTGAACTCCCCAGGCCCTGGATCCAGCGGCCCCTGCCTGTTGTCCTTGCTTAGACTGTTTCTTCTGCCTTGGCTGCTCTTTCTTCTCTTCTCCACTTTGCTTTTTCCTACTCTTGCTTCAATACTGGCCCACATCTCTCCTGAGAGATCCTGCCACCCATCATTTCCCTAGCCGAGTGGCCAGGCCCCCTTGTCACACTTGACAAGTTGTATTTGTCCATCACTTCTCTCCTCCACAGTGTGTCCACCCGCATAGTCATGAGCTCTTCATTTACCACGTGTCTGCTTTGTGCCAAGAGTGCTAGATGTTGATCTGAAAGTGACTAAGACATTGGATTCTCACATTGTCAGATAGGATACCATTCAGTGAGGGAGGAAGGCGCTCACAAAGGAGTTTCCAGACAGAGGGTATTTGAAGGAATCGAGTTCCAACACAACTGTATAAGGAAGGATGGCATGCAGGACTGGGGATGGGAAGAAGTTTGAAATGGTCTCTCTCAGGAAGGAATGCTGAAGCTGGAGAATGAAGAATGAGGCAACCAAATTCAGAAAGAAAGGTAGAGGTGGAGGTGTATGTGTATACATATTCATGTATGTGTATGTATGCATGAACATTCTTGTGTGCATTCATACTTATGTACATGTGTGCTTGTATTTGCATGCACATGAGTATATGTGTAAATATTTCATGCACTGGAAATGAAGGCAGTTGCCTCTGTTCAGGGTGGGCATGCACATGTCCAAAACCTCCACAGGGAGAAAAAGACAGGAGAAACAAAGTGTGGCGGAACCGTGTCCCCAGTAAGGGGCAGTGAGCGAGGAGAGTTCGGGAGGAAGAAATGATAGGCACCAGGAAGGTCATAGCCAATGCTAGCTCCAGAAAGATAGGCGGTGCATTATTTTTATACCATACCCCACAATACCCAGTCCAAACAGGTGCCTGAAAAGTACTTATTAAACAAATAAAAGAGTAAAAGCAGTTTAATAGAGAAAATTTTAAATAGGAGAAAGGGGGCTAATGATCGAAACAAAACTACCCCTCCAAGTCTCCAAGTGATTTGTGCCACTCTGAGAGCCATGTCATCCTGTAGCTGGCAGCTAGGAAGTACCATGCTCATCTGGCCGTCACAGGGACAGGTTTACAATGAAGTACAATCAGCATGATTTGAGTTGTTCACATTTACTAGGACAAATGTGTCATTTATCCAAAGCTGGCCTCTCTGGAGTGCTCTTGGGGGGTGGGGCATAGAGGTTGGGGGTGGGGTGGATAGGATACCTGACATCTTCCAGGCTGAGACTTTACTTGGCAGGAGGTTTGGAGGAAGGGACAGAGACTAGCCAGTCCTCATCTTAGTGCCACTCACTGAGAGGGGTTCTCCACTACACTTTCCATCCAGTAGACTTCAAAGGATGGAATCATTTTAGGGTTGTAGAAGAGAAAAAGAGTAAAGATTAGACGAGACAGGGAGGAAGATGGGTAAGAGAAAAATAAAAAGAGAGAGAGGGGGGCTGGAGAGATGGCTCAGAGGTTAAGAGCACTGGCTGTTCTTCCAGAGGTACTAAGTTCAATTCCCAGCAATTCCCACGTGGTGGCTCACAACCATCTATAATGAGATCCGGTGCCCTCTTCTGGCCTGCAGGCATACATGAAGACAGAACATTGTATACATAATAAATAAGTCTTAAAAAAAAAAGAGGAAAGGAGAGAAGGAAATAGTATCTAAATAGTATCTAAAGAGATCCACAGACAAAAGTGACTAGGAAAGTCTGTATCTAGCCACATACTCTTAGACTGAATTATAGTTCACATGGTGAAAGGTAACAAATCATACTCAATGGTAATGTGAACAGACTCACAGACTCCCCACTCATTGAGCTATGATGCCACTGGCTGTGGTTGGGACCACATATCTCCCCTCCCCCTCTCTAGTACCAGGACTTCTTTTAGCCGAGCGAATGGTTGCCTGGAATGAAGGTTACATTTCCCAGGCTGTTGCCTCTGTGGCTAAGTTCTAATCTACAGTCTCCAAGCACGGAGCTCACGGACAGCCTTGGAAAAGTCAACTAAAAGCACTGATTCTCAAACCTGGGGTGGTGTGCACCTAAGTGACATCCATCAGTGTCTGTAGGCACTTTTGCTTGTCACACTGGAGGAAGTGGAAGCTATACTGGCATTTGGTGGGTAGAGGCCAGGGATGCTACTAATCATCCTACAATGTACAGGACAGCCACTAAAAGGGGACAGGTACACATATCTTGCTCCTTCCTCTGTACTATTAAGTGCAGACATGATGGTTGGAATCTGAGCTGCTGTCTTAGACCATGAGATAAAGTCACATGTTAGTGATACATAGGAGTGTAGGTTTCTGATGACCCTGAAATTGTCATACCAGTGATGAGTGGCTTATTTTCAGATTATGTCTCCTAATCTAGACTAAAGGCTCTAGTTCACATACACCTGAATCTAACACATCACTCTTCTTCTTGCTACTTCTCTATTTTCCTCAATTTGAGGAAATAGAGCCAGTCTCTACCTACTCCACTCTGGCTGACGGTCTCTCCTTCCTTTGAAATACTTCCAGGTTTTGCCACTGGGTCTGTTAAAGAGCTATATTAATTTGTTTTTAGTTCGATCTACTTTGAGTTCTTATTCTTGTTCCAAGATTCATCTTACTGCATCTCTGAGACTCCCATGTCCTACCCCTTCCAGATCCACAGCCAATCAAACTCTACCTCTTCTCCAATAGCTGGTCCTATTAGTAAGCCATATCAGATTGGTTTTAAACATTTCTTTGTGGCCTGGTTTGCAATGAGGATCCATATGGGGATCAGGCCAGCAACATAGAAGCCTGTCCAAGAGAAACTGATCCTAGCCCATGTTTTGCATGAGCATCTGCCAGTTAAGAATCAACCTGAGGGCTGGAGAGATGGCGCAGAGGTTAAGAGCACTGACTGCTCTTCCAAAGGTCCTGAGTTCAATTCCCAGCAACCACATGGTGGCTTACAACCATCTATAATGAGATCTGGTGCCCTCTTCTGGCCTGCAGGTATACCTGCAGGCAGAACACTGTATACATAATAAATAAATAAATCTTTAAAAAAAAAAAAAGAATCAACCTGGATTAGTTTTTACTTGAACTAATACATCCATCCAATCAGTCAATGCCTCAACATCTCCATGAGTCATGTTTAAGGCTGGAGCACAGAATCCGTTAGGACAGTATCTTGAAGGTCTTCCCACCTTTGTTATTGTTTTCCACAGGCTTAAAAACACAAGCCCTTGGATGCCAGGAAAGATCTCAGGGAAACAGGGGAAAGGCTGGCCATAGAAACTCTCCTCTTCCTGAGCCTGCTACACCTGCTATGGGAAGATGAGTAAACAGGATTCCTCTGTCATTCTGCAAATGAATTCAGTGAGACAGCCATATCATCAGGAATCGAATAAATCATTTGTGCTCAGGTATGACTTTCTAGAACACAGAGAGCAATTTTATCTAGCATACCTGCTGCTGGTTATGACTGTGTAACCTGATATCTTAAGAAATAATTAAAAATACAGAATGGAAAAAAATACAGAATGGATTATTTTGAGAAGTGAGAAAGTATCAATGAAACAAGGTACAGCCCAGTATGTTCCATGTGCTTTAAACTAACTGAGATAAATGCTAAGTCTACTCTCAAATTTTGAATCATGACAATGCCTGATATGAACATGGGTGTTTCCAGGTCAATCGAAGTAATTAAATGTGAAAAAAAAAATCAAATCACTTCAACTGTCTTCCTCTTCAGTGTGTATGTTGATTGGAGAGAAGGAGAAAGTAAATAAATGCCATGTTCTAAGAGAACAGAAGCTGAGGTAGGAGTGATGGCATATGTTTGTCACACCAGCTCTAGGGGCCCAAGTCTTAGGCAGGAGAGTTGTGTGCTTGAGGCCAGCCTGGGATACATAATGAAATCTTATTTTTAAAAAGGTAGGGATCTAACATTATCATTATAAATAGTGTGGAAGCCAGCCTCCAAGACTGATGTCTAATGCCTTCCTTATTCGAAGCCTTTGTGATGCCTCCTGTAATGTGGAATTGTGGGTAAAAGTGATGGTTTGTGACTGCTGAGGCTAAGTCAAAAGTATATTTGTTTTCTCTCTCTCTCTCTCTCTCTCTCTCTCTCTCTCTCTGTGTGTGTGTGTGTGTGTGTGTGTGTGTGTGTGTGTGCCTGCTCCTACTTCCCTCTCTCAGAAAATTCCCTCTAGTAAATGCAGCCCCTATAGAGAGGTCTGTAGGAGTTAGATAAATTAGATTTAGGAAATATATAGGAGCTTCTGATACTGTCTCTTAATTCGGGGCCTGAAGAGCATTATCAGCAT
>CAJQZJ010004763.1:16646045-16675303 GCA_907164525.1 Lophiomys imhausi
GTGTGTGTGTGTGTGTGTGTGTGTGTGTGTGTGTGTGTGTGTGTGTGCGCGCGCGCGCGCATGCATCTGGGACCCATAAGCCTTGCTCCTAAGAGAATCCGAGTTCAGAGAACCAACATGAACATGGTGACCCTCTGGCTGCGGCTTTTGTTGTCAATAGTCCACACGGGTCCTGCCAATAGCGATATAGCCGCGAAAGGTAATATTATTAGCCTGCAAGGTAGAATAAAATGCGACTCTTCTCAGTTCGCCTCACTAGCCCGGTGCCCCTGTGTGTACGGTTTAACTTACTTGTAGGGGAGGTTTTCCTTTCTGTATAATGGAGACGCTGATAAAAACGCCCTCCCCCACCAGACTCTTCCTGAGAACGCCCCTCCCTCCTTTTAGCGCACCTTGCTAGCCAAGGACCCTATCACCCTTTGATGCCTCGTTCTCCCTTGGCAGGGACCACCTCGTGGGCACAGACTTGATGCCGGCTTGGGGTGGAGGTGTCCGCGTCAGGTCGCGCCCCTCGATCCCTAAGCCGCCGGGGGCACTGGAGAGCCGCGCGCTGATTGGAGCCGCCGCCGGGGCTTTTCGAGAGCCGCGCGCTGATTGGAGCCGCCGCCGAGACTTTTCGAGAGCCGAGCGCTGATTGGAGTCGCCGCCGGGGCTTCTGCCCGGCAGCGGCCGTCGCGTAGCAACCGCGCTTTCCCGTCGCTAGTTCTCCCGGTGGCTTCCGGGTCGCTGCGAGGCCGATCGGGTGGCGGGGTGGGTGGGGAAATAGAGACCCACGCCTCCCCAGGCCGCCGCTCGCGTTCGCGGCGACCCCGCCCTCCTGGGCAGGGAGGTGCCGGGTCCGGGGCCGGCGGGGCATCCTTCGGGGGAGACCCCGGCCAGCGCGCTCCTCCTCGTGCGCGCCGTCCGCCCCCGGAGGCCGCCCACTCGGACGCGCGTCCTCGGGGCGGGGGGAAGCGCGCGGGCGGCGGCGGCGGTAGCCGGGGCTCCCCCGAAGGATGCCCCGGTGCCGGGGGGGCGTGTTGTCCCCCCCCGTCAGGCCACCAGAGCCTGGACACCCCAGAAATTCGGCTCTGGGTCTGTGGGGAGCGAAATGCAACCCAGGCCCCAGTCGTCCTCGCGGAGCCCCGCGCAGATAAACACGCACAAGCACGCACACACGGAGGTCTCCGCGGCCCTCCACCCGCACTCGCCGCCGCAGGGCCCGGCGTGAAGGACCGGCCCGTGGGCCCCGGCCGGCCGCAGCTGGTAGGCGGGGATGATGGGGCCGGGCAAGGAGCCGGGGAGGGACGGGCGCGACCTGCGGGGGACGACGGACTCCCGCCGCGCGCTCTGCGGAGCCGCGGCCCGCAGTCGTCCTTCAGCGGCTCCCGGGAGGTTGAGCGGCCGCCGGCCTCGGCGTTACGGCCGGGGAGGTGTGTAAGGCGTGGCGGCGGCCCGGGCTCGGGCGACCGAGACCGCTGAGATCGCGGTGGGCTGGGCTCGGGGCCGCCGCCTCTGGCTTAATACGGTAGATGCGCAGAGAGTCCAACAGGTGGCTCCGTGGCGCAATGGATAGCGCATTGGACTTCTAGAGGCTGAAGGCATTCAAAGGTTCCGGGTTCGAGTCCCGGCGGAGTCGAGAGTATTTTTAAAGTTCTTGAAACTATTTTTGGTTCCTATCCCCTTTATTCCTTGTCTTTGTAATCTGAACACATGAACTTTCCCCGCTGCCTTCTGCAACCCTTAGCTGCATGCAGCTCCAGTGGCCTCCGGCCCTCGTGAGCCGCCCCGGGCCGATCCCAGTCGGGAGAGGAGGAAAGGGCCCCCGTGTGCGCCTCCGAGAGCGTGGGGTAGGCCTGGGTCTCGAGTGACATCCCACGTCTGGGCTTGACCGTGGCTGCCAGGAGGGTCGAGGAAACGCGCTGCGCAGGCTGGCCGGAGAGCACTGGAAGTATCCCACCCCACCTCCGAAATCTCGAGTGGATCTTGTTTAAAAAAAAAAAAAAAGACCTCTGTCGTCACTTCAGGATGCCATTTCGGTGGATCTGGGAAGAAGCCCAGAAATCTGCATTTCCCAGAAGAGTTGCCTGCTTTTTTTCCCCTCACGATTTTAGTGCAGTGGGATTGGAGTGGATGGGCGCACTCTGCTTGCTAGAGGCAAGAGCCCCTGTCTTGTCCCCTTCTGACAAGTCTAACTTTGCGCAAGGTAAGCGTTCAACTTCGCCAAATGCAAATGAGCGTAGGAGTTTTTTAAAAAATTCACTGTATCAACAAAATCCCTAATTCACGCAGAACATTCAAAATTGTCAGTAAAGGTCCTTGTTATTCCTGTTTCTGAGACTTGAAATTCTCCTCACAAGCCAGTAGGTGATAGTGGCTACTTGAAAATGTTTTCAAAAATTTATTTTAAAATGAAGAAGTTAGCACTTTCTATACACTGGTTATTATTCCTGATCATACGTAATGTTATAAAACACATTTTGCAGTATCTTACCCCTATTTCAGTTAATACAGGTAGAGCCGCCCTGCACCGTTGTGTCCTATCGATTTAATAGCCCCTGATACTTTTAGACGTCTATTATTTTCCCATTACAGTGCTTCAGTGAACTGCCTGTTCTTTTGCACAGGTGCATCTTCAAGTCAGATTCCTAGGAAGTTGGACTGCTGACTCAAGGTTTGTTCCTCCAGCATTCCTAATCTGCGCCTTCTTTGATAAGGCGAATTCTCTTCATAGACTTTACTCAGCAGCGCGAGAGAATGCCCGTTTCCCCACAACCCATGTTACCAAACGCGTGGAAACTGTGACAGTAGTTTTAAACTCATGTGATTTTTATTTACGTTTGACTCTGAGCCCTTTTCCATAGAGGGTGACTTGTATTTTCTGTGATTTACCTGTCCTTGTGTTTAGCTCATTTCTCTATTGGGCCACACCCACTTCTATAATGTTTATCTTACTAGTTTGTAGTTCTTTACCTATGAGAGAAAGCAGCCTTGTGTTTGTAAGTGCTCTACTTGTGCTGGGTGAGGTTTTTTTTGTTGTTTTTTTTTGATATGGAACTTTATTTTCATTTCATAGAAATTTATATATTATGATGTACCAGTTTTTGCTAGCTTCTAGGTTTGAAGGCTCCCAGATTGTTAAACAATTTGTTTGTAATGGTTTTATTTTTAAACTTTTGCTCCATCTGGAATATCTTTTGTAATGGGAGTTCTGCCCCAGAGTTGCTGGTTGATCCTTCTGACTCTTCTGTACTGATTTGAAATACCACCTTCATCATTGTCTAAATTCCTGTATACTTTTCAGTTTCTGGGTTTTCTAGTTTGCTCCATTTTTTTAATGTCTAAAATTTTTATGTGCTATTTTACAGTTTAGCAGGGTCAGATGTTTTTAAGATTTCCCCTGCATAATCATGAATTATTCTTTAATACTTAATAATAAAGTAGCTTGGCCAATGCTGCAATGATTCAAAAATTATTAACAATTTCCGCTTGTTTGATAACATGTGAGCTGTGGGAAATAGGCATTCTTACAGTGCTGCAGAGACTAAAATGAGTATAGTCTCCAGTTTCTGTCTCTGACAAAACAAGATAAACACATTTATTTTGACTCTTTGTTTCAGAGGTTTTGAAAAGGAACCACCAACTTGTTGACCAAAGAAACAAAAACCAAATTCTGGGCCCTTAACTTTGTGTTCATTGCAGGCATGCTCTCAACAGCTTCATCATAAAACCCTGGATTAGGTTGCAAGACCAGAATGTTTGGAGAACTAGGAGTTCCTTATGACCTCACCAACTGAGAGCCAGTGGATACTGAGGAGGTTTCCCAATGAGGAAGCCAAGAAGAAACTGTGACTAAAGGAAAATCTTCATCCTCAAGACTTCTTCAGTGAGCCTCCAGATAGATCATCTTGGCTGTCAACCAGTTACCAGAGTCACCATGCTTACTCGTAGTTGTCTAACTATGGGACTCTCACAGCTGAGCAGTATATATTAGCTTCCTGCGAACTTATGAGAAATAAAACCTCTGACATGTCGTTTCTGGTAATAGTTGCCTGGGTTACTTGCAGAAATTTGAATGAACTTCTGCTAAGACAAATTCTTCACCAGAGCCTACAAATACTTGATAAGCAAACATGATAAAAAGGCTTGGCATCTGTCTTCCTATAGTGTCTGTCCCTTTTGTTGTCTTAACTCCTGGGTCAGCTCTACATACCTATGAATGTTTATCATTAAAAAAAAAATGTTTTGTCCAAGACCAGTATAACTTGGCCTGTTGCATGTTGGAGCTATTGTTTCTTCTACGCCAGCCTGAGGATATAGCTCAGAACATGTACACTACCCAGAAATACAAAAAGCAAATATTGTGACTTGGTCTCATTTCTGTTGTTCCCGATCCGTAAGTCCTGCTATACAATCTCAATTTAGTCCATAGTTAACTTGGGTTGGATGCTTCTGTGTTCATATTGAGACAGAACACTATGACAGGAACACATATAGAACAAAATCTGTCACATCAGCAGACAGAAGGTGGGAGCAGGGGTAGCAGAAGCAAGATAATAGACTTCCCAAAAACATATTTTTAAGGACCTGCTCTCCACAAGGTCCTAAGTTTCTAACATTTCCTAATAGCCCATCAAAGGATTAAGCCATAGACAGATCAAAGCCCTCATGATAGCTCTTCCTCAAAGCTCATCTATTTAGATACTTCATATAGCCCAGCCTGACTTCAAACTATGTAGCTGAGCTGAGGACAACTGCAAACTCTTCATCCCCCTATCACTACTTCCTGATTGCTAGGATTACGAGCGTGTCATCACTAGTTCATGTGATGTTAGAATCAAATTCAGGGCTTTGTGCGGGCTAGGCAAGCTACCAACTGAGCTTCATCCCATCTATTTATTGGCCTCTGCATATAGGCCTCAGTAATAAATGGGCCCTTTGGAAGCCCACCTGTTAAATTACTAAGCTATAGGAGCCCAAAACATGTTTTCAAGGACCTGCTCTCAACTAGGTCCTAAGTTTCTAACATTTCCTAATAGCCCATCAAAGGGCTACATGGCTCAAAGCCCTCATGATAGCTCTTCCTCAAAGCTCCACATATCTTATAAGCACCTGTATGAGCCCCTATTATTAAGAACTGGAGAAGCAGCTGAGTGTGGTGGAGTACTTTGATTCCAGCCCTTGGAAGGCTGGTGTTGTAAGCTTGAGGCTAGCGTAGTCTGTCTAGTGAGTTCCAGCACAGCAACAGCTGCATATAGTGAGTCCCTGCCCAAAACAAACACACAAATGAACAAAGCCTCCAAACTTTAGTGTACACCCAAGAGCATATTTCAGATGTTTCAGACATCATTGTTGAATGTAGTTTTTTTAAAGGCCATGGGAAAATATTGAATAGTACTTAGCTGAGAAGCAGTATAAGGTACTGTCCCTTGGCTGCAGTGCAGACAGACCATGGACTAGGGCTATTGAAGACACAAAAGTAAGACAATGTAGAGAACTGCAATGAGGAAGGTGGTTGGAGAAGGCTGAGAATATAAACTAGAGCTGTTTCCTAGGACAGATGAGCCGTGGGCTAAGAGTGCTGCAGGAGAGCCCAAGTGGCTAGCTGCGTGCCAGAGATTGGTTGTTTCTACCCAGGTCAACGCTTATGCTGACATATTTTTGAGGCAAAAAATAAAAATACAGGAAAGTGTGTGTGAGAAGAATGAGTTCAGCTATGCGTATGTTGAGTTTGAGGTCTCTGGGACATCCTGGAGATGTACTGTTGGTACTTAAAACAGAACAGGTTCTCTATGGATGTTTATAGACTGGAAGGAAAGGGCAAGGAAAATTTGAAGAAGGAAAAACCTAACACTGAGTAGACAGATGCAGGTTTTGGACTACCTTAATTGATTTACTTCTTCACAGCCAGCTGTAGCAGTCAGTCCAACCTTGTTAGTCATTAAGCCCAAGAATTGCTGAGTGAATTATGTTCTGTGTACATTCATTAAACCAAGACAAATTCACCCATTATTCAAACACAGATGGTCCCTTAAAAGTTTGACTTAGAACTGACTACTAAGTGGAGAGCAAGTTTTTTTTTTTACATTTTTAAATTTTTATTTTACATCCCAATCGAAACCCCCTCCCTCCTCTCCTCCATTTCTACCCTCACCCCCCCCCCACCCCTTGCAAATCAAATCACATTTGAAGCATGTGCTGTCTCTTCCCGAGGCAAGAAGGTAGCTCCACTAAAAAAAATGGGATCCAGAGGGAGGCAACAGTCAGAGATAGACCCTGTTCAAATTAGTAGGGAATCCATCCAAGGACCAAGCAGCCCACCAGCTTCATGTGTAGTTGGGCTTAGGACCAGTTCACAGATGCCCTTTAGTTGGCAGTTCAGTCTCTATAAGCCCCATTGTGTCTTGAGGTCGTTGGCTATGTGGGTCTTCTTAAGGTGCCTCTGACCCCTCCAGCTCAGAGAGCAACTTTGATGGAGCAGAAACTGTACTTTTGAGTTCTTTTCCTGTCAAGCTGGGCATGTATTAGATAAGTCTGTGCAACTGTAGACTAATATACATGTTCTGAGCATTTCAGAATGCTGTATTTGGTACATTAAGTCAAATGCATCTTCAGTTAGACTATTTTCAACTTAAACTCTTGTTTATTAGAACACAACCCCATCCTAAGTTGAAATATGCAAATATTTGCAGGATGACAGACACCAAAAGCAGAAGTTCCAGGCAGATGAGATGGCTTAGTAGGTAAAGAAGGCTGTGGCCAAGGCTGATGGACTGAGGTGGATCCCTGGGACCCACACAGTGGAAGGAGAGAACCAACCAACTCTCACAGTTGTCCTCTGACCACCATGCAAGTACCAGCACATAGCCACATACACATCCACAAACAAAAATGTAAGAAAAACACAAGTTCCTACCTTTGAAACAGGACCCTAGACCTTAACACAATTGACACAATGATGGAAGACAACAGTCTTATAATACTAAGATGTTCTTCTTTATGGTTTGGGAGATTTTTATTTGGGACAGCATTGCATGTAAGATAAAAATGTAGGCCTTAAAACCCAGCACACAGACACCACCACCTGCCAAAATGAGAACAAAGACCCAGTCCATCAAAGTCCATAGATCTGGGAAAGTCCTTAAATATACCAACCTTGCTTTTTGACTTCTGTAGTTCCGCATCTGGCTAGCTGTTCTCAGTGAGGTGTTGTCAAACCAGGATGTGGTTTATATGCTTAAAAACCCACTCTGACAAAGGCTCAGGACTGCACTAGGGTTCTGAACACCCAGGGTGGTCACAGGCTAATAAAGACTTTCTATGGCTGGACCCATGCTGGAGCAGTCTTCTCTGGATACCTTGCAACACAACACAGTCTTATAATACTAAGATGTTCTTCTTTATGGTTTGGAAGACATTCATTATATATGAAGCTGACTTTCGATGCCTGATCCCCTGCCTCCACTTTGGGGTGCTTGGATTTCAGGCTTATATATAACTACTCTGCTTTGGCAGATTTAAAATAAACTTGCAAAGCATATACTCAATATAAATGTAATAGGTGACTTCAGATTATTCTTAGGTGAGTGATTTCAGTTTACTTGATGGAAGTAATTATTTGTTAAACACTCCCTACTTTACTACAAATAAATGGAAAATAAAGGAACTTTTCATTGCTGTAACTAAATTCCTGATAACTTATAGGGAGGAAAGGTTTATTTTGGCTTTGTTTCATAGGTTGTCCATCTGTGGTCACTTTGGGGCGATGGCAGGAAGAAAATGTGTAGAAGCAAAGCTGGCCATCTATCTCATGGCTGCAAAGAATAAAAGGGGAAGAGGCCAGGGATTTAATTCCCTCTTACAAGGACTTGTCCCCAAAGACTTAACTTCAGTAGATCCCACCTCCTAAAAGTCCTACCACCTCACAATAATACCAAAGGCCTTTGAAGTACATTTAAGACAAACTACATGTTGCTTAAAAAAAAAAAAAAAAAAAACGAAGTTTTCAAAAAGTTAAAATACGCCAATGGAGACAAAGAGCATTAATGGAAATATAACAAGTAAATATTCAAAACATTTGTCATTGTTTTGAAGCAAAGAATTGTTCAGCCCATTCTAGCATTCACAGGACAGAAAATCATACAGCAGTAGGTGGCCCCTTAAGCCTTAGTCAGAAATGTTTACCATGTTTCCTGGTAGATGTGTAAGAAACCTTTCCCCCTTCTTACTTCTCCAGTGTGCAGTTTTCATACAGGCAACACATACTATTCAGTTTTTGTTTTTTCTTTTAGTAAAAGAAGCATAGATGATGTTGCTCGTGACCCATAGTGAAGGTAAAATATTTTACAGTTATTTTAATAAAGGGCCCAGTAGCCTAAAGGAGCTACAGGCAAAAGACATCAATAGGTATGATCAGCACTCCATGGTACCAGGAGCAGAGCGGGTTAGCTTGAGTGCCTGGCTGAGCCACTGGAGGAGGTAAACTGGGTCATCTGACCTACTGGCCAAGTGAAAATCCTGTTTAATCCTGTTTTGCTTAGAACTAGTAGCCAGAGTAGAATGGATCATTCCTCCTGTTTCAACTGCTAAGAAAAAAACTCCATCCCTCTCGCACCGTTTATCCCAAAATTCCAGGGAGGCTTCTGTGTTGTTTCAGGGTTATGTGAGCTTCACTTACTTGATTTCGCATGTATTTCATGAGTTTGCTCCACAAATACCTTAACCTCCCCCCGCCCACATACACTGTGGCTTGTATACTGGAAAAAGCAGGTAAGCATAAGCCATATCTACATCCTATACACACACAACACAGTAGGTTTTTTTTTTAATAACATTTAGATAATTTTGATCATTTCAAAATTTTACCTATTTACCTACTAATTGTATTTCCTTTAAATAACCAAATACTGAAACCTGGACAAACATACTAAAATAGTTGATATTCATTTTCCCTTTAACAGCCTAAAACCAGATCTATCACCTATTCACACTTATATTCCAAGGGTCACATGGTTGTTTTTGTCAGTCAGTTTTATTTCCAAACAGAAATCACTAAATATTTATATAAATTATGTGATGACCTTCAACAAATTAGGTATAAGGGGATTAAGGGGCCCTATAAAACGTTACGGTTTGCTTTATGGATTTAAAAACATTTTTTTTCTTTTTTGTTTTTTCGAGACAGGATTTCTCTGTGTAGCCCTGGCTGTCCTGGACTTGCTTTGTAGACCAGGCTGCCCTCAAATTCACAGAGTTCTGTCTGTCTCTGCCTCTCGAGTGCTTGGATCAAAGGCATGTGCCACCATGCCTGGCTCTTAATAATTTTTTTAAAAGACTTATTTATGTACATTGGTGTTCCGCCTGCCTGTATGTGTGTGTGATGGTGTGAGACCCCCTGGAACAGGGGATACAGACAGCTGTGAACTGCCATGTGGGTGCTGGGAACTGAACCTGGGGTCTTTTGCAAGAGCAGCCACTGCTCTTAACTGCTGAATTTTCTCTCCAGCCCTTTGAGGATTTTAATTGCGAAATTTCTTCTTTTTCCGGAACTTCTTTCCTGCTGCATTTGCTGCTTTTTCAGCCATGATTTCCGAATACTTCCTTCGATTAAATCTGAAAGGAAAAAACAAACCTTTATGCTCTAATCTAAAGCACATGTATTAGGTATATCAGGTATTAACAATTAATACAGCTTTAGGGAGGAGGCTCAATCTCAAAATGCTCTGCTCTGAATCGCCTTGTATAAACCACTGCTACCTAGTGCCAAGAGGCTGAGGACAGCAGTGGACAAGGCAGGAGTGGTCTCTGTCCTTAGTTTGTAATTTGCTTACTTAGATTTTGAGATGGTGTCTTGCTATGGCTGGCATTGAACTTCCTGTGTATCCTAGGCTGACCTCACTCACAACCTTCCTACTCAGCTTCCCATACACTGGAGTTACAGATCTACACTAAAGCCCTCAGCCAGCATTTGGAACTTAAAGACCTATCCCTATTTACCTGGTGATATAAATCTAGGTATAAAAAAGGACAAAGCAAAAGAAAAGCCAAACTTAGAAAACAAGGAGCAATGATTTTCAAAGTCTGCTCTCCAGATAAGAGATCTGTTAAGATAAAAAGTGTTTTCGCAAGAACACTATGGCATTAACTGCCCCCCTGTCACCCTCAGTCTTAGGAGGGTACAAATAGAGTTTAAAGGCTACATGACATGGGGTTTGGCAGAAATAGACATGATTCTCTAACTTCCCTTATGCCAAACACTAAATTATTTTATGTGTATGTAAGAAGGGCACATATATTATAAAATGTCAATTACCTCCTGAATTCAGAATCAGCCAGCAGTTCTTCCACAATAGTCTTTTTCCTCTGTTTCTTGGGAATTCGTGAATGGTAGAAGTCAGCTGGATTATCAACAATGGTTCCAACCTGAAAAAATTGATGGAAATAAATCATGCAGTACCTGGATGTTAAATTGTTCTAAAGGTTTTCTGTAGAAAGGAAAGGAAATCACAAGCTTATACTATACATGCATTAAAATTATGCCTTTTTAAAAGCAAAAATAAACCACCTATTAGCCAGTACACAAGTGCTACTCATTTCCCCATTAGAGTGTACAGTAGGTCCAAATTTTATATACTTCATTGCTAAACAGTAAATTTATGAACAGCACAATATAATATAAACTCTGCTAATTCAATGATATACATATAGATTCTACATGCCTATTTGGTTTTGGAGGTTATCATAAACCTAGAGCTTGTTTAATAAAGCTTCTACATTCATTCATTCAACTGATGGCAGTTTATAGGATGGTTGCTATGTGTCAGGCACTGTGCTTAGGCAATGGGGAAAACAAGGACTAAAAACATCTAGCCTGTGCCAGTGAGGGGCCACAATCTTAAGGCAGAGCCAGACTAAAAAACATTACAGTACAAATAACACACATGGAACAAAACACTATACATGGCTCTGAAGACCTAGTGACCAGGTTTACTAAAGGAGTTGAGAATGACAAAGGTGACATTTTAGCCTGGCTCTACATATGTAAAAGTTCAGCAAACAAACAAGGGAGAATAAAGTCAAAGAACAGCAAAGACTACACGCACCCTTAGAGGGCTGAGTAGCTGAGGGTGCTGAAGTTTAAGGGGCTAAAACAAAGGGTCGCCAAGATAGTGTGGGCAGACTACCAAGGAAGGAAGAGATACAGACTACTTCAAAGGCCACCAAGAGTTACTCAAAGTTTTTCAGACATCTAACATCAAAACAAATATTTAAGTTAATTGTAGAATACAAGAATAGCTACAATGAAGCCAGAGGGAAAGAAACTTGAGAACTTATAATAAGCCAAGTGAGTAGACAGGGCCGAGAGAGAGGAAGCGTAGTCAACTTGCATGCTCATTGGGAGACACCAAAAAACAACTTCTGAATGACTTTCACCATCTGTGCAGGGATGCCTTTGAAAAGAGAAAAGGAATGCAAGAAGCAATTTCCTTTTTCTCTACATACTTCATGAACTTTTGCTCTTAGGTTAGTACTATCCGTACATTCAGATACACAGATTCACTGAGTTTAATAGAGCTACCATTTTTAACCTTGCCTCTCTGTGTTGAAGACCTATTACAAAATGGTGGCCATATGAGTTGTGTTCCAGTCACTATAAGGCCTAAGCAGACACTGACCCAGGCTTGGTATGCATGTGAAAACCTTTCTTATCTTAATAATACACAACATTGCTTTGCTATTGTCCACAGAACAGAACCACTGTTCTACATCATACCTGGAAGTACTTAGGGAAACCATCTCTGTCATTTTTCTTGTAAAACCTTTTTGGGTCCATGCTTGCTCTCATCTTCAGTGCTTTGAGATCATTTTTCACCTCATCTGTCAGTTCTGGAGCTTTCATGCCAAACCAACCATTACCAGCTGTTTTTTGTCGCTCTTTCTGAAATACAAGTGTTAAAAATAAACATTAAAAAAAACCTGTTTTACTTACATGTATGTGTACATGCGTGTGTATGCAGGTACCTGTGGAGGTGAAAATGGTGTTGGATTTCCTGAGCGGGAGTTATAGGCAGTTGTGAGATGTCTGACGTGGATGCTGGGAACCAAACTTTGGTTCTCTGTAGGTACACCAAGTGTTCTTGACCACCAAGCCATCTCCCCAGGCCCCAAAACAAACTCTTACTTCTGTAAGAGTATAGAGACTAGTTTTCCCTAAATTAGACATACTGACTACTTTGCTATAAAGGTGAACTCCCTTAAAATTATAAAACAGAAAATTGTGTGAATTTCTTGGGTATGGTTGTGTACACCTGTGATCTTAATACTTGGGACAGACTGAGGTTGGATGATTGTGAATTCAAGATGCCAACCTGCGCTACCCATTCAGACTTTGAGAAAGGGAGAATTTACAAGGTCTGGGAATTAAACTCAGCTGCTACTGGTAGAGTTCTTGCCCAGCATACATGAAGTTCTAGGGTTAGAATTTCAGCACTGGGGCTGGAGAGATGGCTCAGCGGTTAAGAGCATTGGCTAGTGCTCTTCCAAAGGTCCTGAGTTCAATTCCCAGCAACCACGTGGTGGCTCACAACCATCCACAATGTGATCTGATGCCCTCTTCTGACTACAGGTGTACATGCAATTAGAGCACTCATATAATAAAATAAATAAATCTTTAAAAAAAAAAAAAAAGAATTTCAGCACTGCCTGAACTAGGCATGGTAATGTATACCTGTAATCCCAAAATTTGGTAATTGGCTGCTGAACATCAGACGTTCAAGTTGGTCATATGCTATATAGCCAACCTGAGAGATATGAGACACTGTCCCAAAAAGAAAACCCCAAAATCCAACGTTATAGAAAGCATTTACCTCCATGATCCTTATAAAAAGAATTACATCAAAAAAAACAAAAAACCTGAACCATCTCTTTGGCATAGCATCCGTGTCATAAATGATGACTTGCAAGGAAAGGAATGCACACGTCCCCTTTTTTGTCTAAAAGAGCTCATTCAAGAGTTAAAGTGTAAATCCATTTTAGGAGCTGGTGTAAAAGGATTATTGTTGTTTTGTTGCTTTTTCGTTTTGTGTTGGTTTTTTCGAGACAGGGCTTCTCTGTGTAGCCCTGGCTGACCTGGAACTCACAGAGATCCGACTTCCTCTGCCTCCAGAGTGCTGGGATTAAAGGTGTGTGACACCACGCCTGGCCATTACAGACAGTGTCATACTACAATGTGGGTGCTGAATCCACATTTGAACCTGGGTCTTTTCGAAGAGCAGCCAGTGTTCTTAACTGCTGAGCCATCTCTTCAGCTCCTAAGCATTATTATTTTTCAGGTTTTTTTTGTTTTTCTTAGAAACTACTTAACAAGTCCAAAACTTTATATAATGTCCAAAACAAAACGAAATTGCTATTCTTTTGAAAACTCTACCAAGCATTTTGTTTCATTCATCCAAAAATTATTAGTGCCTGCCACATGCCAATGTGCTCCATATTAGCACCTTCTGTAACTGCTTGGTTCAAATAGTAAAACAAGTTTGCTTCCATGTGTTAAACTGCCAGACTAGGTGGATCAGACTTTTAAGTTGGGTGTGTATTAACTCTATGCAATAGAGCTCATAGCCTACAAGTAATGTACTTAAAAACCACACAATATAGATGGCGAAGCTGTTCACTGGCTGTATATATGGGGCTGAGGACATAGCTCAGTGTCAGGGTACATGCTTACAACATGCATAAGACCTCAGGGTTCACACCCAAGCACAAACAAAACCAAAAGGTGTATTTGCATATGTCATTTGGCTGCAAAGACATGAAAACCACATTTTATGGGCTGTACCATCTAAGAACTCTGGTCTAGTCTATAATAGATAAGTACATAGATAAAGTTTAATTGCGCAATCACAGTATTACATAACCTCAAAATACAAAGGTGACACACATGTAAGCAATCTAAACAGTAACTCTACTCACCCTGCGCTGTTTCTGAAGCTGACGCTTTGACTCACTGTATGGTGGGATACAATAGTGTTTTTCAAAATCGGCTGTAATGACAGCTTTCTGCAGAAGCTATAAAAAGACAAAATGATTTCATCTTTATCCCCCGTCTAAACTTAGGCTTCTAAATTTTGTATAGACAAATCCACTAACCTATTCCTCAATGATTTCTGCACTTTTAAGTAACTTGCTGCCAAATCTCATGGCCTTGCCTAGAACCTGGGGGTGAGGCAGGAAGTGGCACAGAACGACATAGGACACCTGGCTCCTGCAGGTTGTCTTCTAACCTTCCCATGTACACCACAGCACAAATGTGCCCACATATACATATATACACACAAAATAAATAATAAAATGAATGCTAAAACAAACAACAACAACAAAAACCCCAGCAAGACGACAGGACTCCGGGGATTCATCAAGTGGTGGATGAAAAATGAAATAGGGCTGGAGAGACGGCTCAGCAGTTAAGAGCACTGACTGGTCTTCCAGAGAACCCAGGTTCAATTCCCAGCACCCACATGGCAGCTCACAACCGTCTGTAATTTGAGTTCTAGGAGATTCAACACCCTCACAGACACACATGCAGGCAAAACACCAATGCACATAAAATATAAATAAATAAATCTTTAAAATAAAGGAAAAGGAAATAACAACACTGATCTTTATAACTATTCTAATCCGATAGAACACTTCATGTAGCTCACCTCACTTTTCTTTTTCTCCTTGATCTGTGTTAGGGTTTCCTTGTGTGGCTCTAATTTGTCTACATTGAAATTAATATACAAACCACCCAACTGCTTGATATTTAGTCCAGGGTCTATGCTGCTGCTTGTCAACTTCAGACTGAAAGAGAAAAGATCACTTAAAGATTAAGTAATTAAGAGAAAATGAAAACAAGTTTACATATTTAAATCACACACAGATACAGAACCTCTTTACAATGCAGTTCCTATGAACATGTGTATCTCAGACATTCATTCAGAAGAAAGTCTAGGATGAATAATGAATCACCACCTCCGGAGAAGACAACCAAACAGATTCCCAAAATGTTCTAAAAGGATTAAGCATATAACATGCCCACAGGTTTCATAAAGATTGAAGCACTTCCGTTCAACTTCACACACTGGAGGACACAGTTCAGAAAGATGGCCTTGTTCTCCATCTCTAGAACTTACAGGGTTGTCCTCTAACAACAATAAAAAAACAAATAGCCTGAGACAGGGTTTGGTGTGCACCACCACCACAGGACACCTACTGAGACAATCTTGTATGGCTGCCTACATTTCTAGTGGCTAATGCCAACCAGGGCCTAAACCAGTAATAACAAGTTTAAAACAGGAAGACAACTACTAAAGAAAAAGCCTCAAACATTAGAGCTTTCAACAGAAAATAGATGAGGTTACAGGTGATTATTTTTCTCATACTTTTCTATATTGCTCATTTTTTTTCTACAAATAAAATGAAAAAATTTATGTTCCTGTTTTGATTGTTCTAAATCTTTTGTATGTTTATGTGTTTGCATGTATGTGTGTGGGTATGCATGTACATGCATGCATCCAGAGGCTGACCTTGGGTGTCTTCCCCGATTATTCTCCACCTTATATACTAAGGCAGGGTCTTTCATTTAAACCCAGAACTCAGAGACTCAGCTCGTGTAGCTAGTTGGCTTGCTCGGCGATCCCAGATCCCATTTCTACCTCTGGGGCACTGACGTTACAAGCAGGCCATCGTGCTGGCCCATCATTTTACGTGAGTGTGGGGCTTTGAATGACAGTCTTCATACTTGCACAGCAAACTTTTTACCTCTAAGCCATCTCCTACACATGCTTTCTGATAAATTGCTAAAGGAACATTTTTAGCTATCACTGATGAGAAAAATACAACTGACAAAGGTGACACACACACACACAGATGGAATTCATCCACATTCTGATGTGTATACTAATATACTATAGTCTGTACTTTTATGGCAAATCAACCACTTGACATATATCAAAAACTTGTGAATGGATGAATAAAGCTGCTCCTAGAAAGCCAGGTATGGTGGCGCACGCCTTTAATCCCAGCGCTCAGGAGGCAGAGGTAGGTGGATCTCTGTGACTTCGAGGCCAGACTGGTCAACAAAGCGAGCCCAGACAGCCAGGGTTATTACACAAAGAAACCCTGTCTCGAAAAAAACTTAAAACAAAATAAAACAAAAACCTGCTCCCAGAACAGGGATCACCTCCCTATATAAGTTGTTACTCAGGGAAGTGCTTGGGATCCCTCAAAAGAACATAAACTATTTCCACGACTTTGGGTTGCCCATCAAGAACTAGATGTGAAGGCCCTACTGCTGAAGGTATCACAGGCTTTGGTTGCAGGACATAGGAATCAAACAGGAACTGAGCTGGAAGCATCTTTCCTGTTGGCTTTTATAGTACTGGAAAGTACATTGCAGGCTGCTTGGGAAGAAAAGTCATCAATGATCAAACTCAGTTGTGGACCCTACATGTCATACTCACTTGTCAGAGAAGCTATTCTTGCCTACTGGTACATTGTTATTGGGGTAACCAGCCAATTTCTAATTGGGTTTGAGGTCCACTTACCGAAATTCATACCTGGTACTGTAAAGCTTGTCAAAAGCCTGTGGGAGATCATAGGCCCTAGGGGGGAACCTAGTACTTTTTTACTAGACATGCTGAACCCACTAAAAAACTTCCTAAATATTTAGGTTTATGCTCAGGTATTGAGACACTCTTCCTCCTCCCTCCCCAGTGGGTAGCAGTTACTACTACTAAGACTCAAAACTGGTCAAAGTGCTGAGAATAATGATCTCAAAAAGGTCATTTCTAAATAGGGTATTTATATGACCTTTTCCAAAAAAAGGAGGCAGAGAGAACGTGAAAGTGGGAGGAAAGGGGACAGGGAGCAGTGATATGGAACACTGTCTTCTGAGTATGATATGGTAGTTGCATCCAGAACTCACAGCAGCTGCTGATTACCTGCACAAGACTGGACCAGTCGGCATCTCATTTAACTTTTTATTGATTCTTTGAGTTTCACATGGGGGACAGGGAGAGGAGTGGGGCTGGGGTGCATTATGTGAAACCACAGCCAGCATTTTATAATGGAGGGTCTAGGAGCTCATGAGGCCCACGTGTCCCTGAGGACCTGTAGGCAGCTGATGATTAATGGGGGAGGGAGAGACATTTTCTTCAATGGTATAGCACTAGTAAGCTTCTCATGAGCCTATAAATAACCCCTCACCCATAGTCCTATAAGCAATTAAACTCATTAGGTCACCTATGTCCCCAAAAGACATGAAAGTAAAAAGAGGACTAGCTGGGAAAGGGGGCATCAGGGGGATGAGAGAAGTATGAGGGGTGATCAAACCTCAAAATGCGTTATATAAACATAGAAGACATCATAATGAAATGTTATTGTGTGTAATATATGGTAATAAAAGTACTTTGGGGGTTAAGGCATATATAGCTCAGTGGTAAAGGCATGCCTGTCATACTGAGGCTACAGGTTTAATCCTCAGCATGACCGCTCCTGTTTACTTTAAAGGTAGTACTTACAGCTTAGACTTCGTGTTATTTAATAAGTCTTCCTCATCACTAGACTCATCTTTGTTTTCATCACTTTCTGATGATTCTTCTTCACTGTTTTCATCTTCCTCCTCCTCTTTTTCTTCCTCAACAGCAACTTCACTTGGAGCCTTGTCTTCCAGGTAAAAATTCTTGTCAGCACTCAATCCAGGAGTTCTGTCAATTACAAACAGTGCACTATCACACACTGTATCTTCCAAGTCCCCACTTGATAACTCCTTTTGGCCACTGTTTTCAGCAGAACACAAAGTGTCCTTTCCATTATCACTGTTTTCAGACTGTTGGTCTTCGTCACTGCTAAGAAATAATAAAGCGGATCTATCTATATCCTGAGACACGTTGAGTTCAGTCTTGCATAGCTCGGTGTCACATTCAAGAACTACACCACTTTGGCTGTTCTTGTCTTTAATGACGCCTACACTTGTGGGCTCATCATTACTATCACCATGTTCATTGAGGCGTGTCAAGTCACTCATTTTTACTCTGCCCTGTGTCTCTCCATTCCATCTTTCTACTTTCACAACTGCAAACTTGTGCCCTAATGATTTCATTATACTCTCAGGATGTGGACTTGAAGGCTGTGATTTGGCTTTGTTATTTAGGGTGCTTGAATGATTCTGAGAAATTGACTGAAGGCTGGTGTCCTGAACTTCAGAAAGACTCAACTGGGAATCTTTCTCATTAATCTCTTTTTCCTCTCTTATCTTGGTGTCCTCTTCATCCAAGCTCTTACAATTCTCCCTGATTTCTGCAAGAGATGCAACATTGGCTTGTTTTTCCTCTTCTATATGTACATTTTGATGGTTTTGTGTTGTTAGGTTTTTTTCTGAATTTTTGTGACTGGGATCACCTAAGTCATTATTGCAAGTTTCATCATTAGAAATATCCGGCATATTTATCTCAGAAAGTGGTCTTGCTGATATCTGAGAGGTCTCTTTAGTATCTGAGTCCTCTGAATCCACAGATGTACCCACAATTTTCTTTTTATTTCCTGGTGTCATCTTAGTATCTTTCTTCTCATCTTGGGCCTGTAACTTCTTCTGCACATTCCTGGCTGTTC
This sequence comes from Lophiomys imhausi, assembly GCA_907164525.1. Taxonomy (NCBI): domain Eukaryota; kingdom Metazoa; phylum Chordata; class Mammalia; order Rodentia; family Muridae; genus Lophiomys; species Lophiomys imhausi. The sequence goes on from CAJQZJ010004763.1 coordinate 16,664,673, forward strand.
CTCTAGGTGCAATCCCAGACAATGCGTACAGTGACTCAGCATCACATATAGCTTCTGCATGTGATTCTTGTCTTGAATCTCTTTGAGATTTAGCCCTGCTTCTTCTGCTGTTTCTTTCTGTGGCAGGCACAACTTGAGAAACCCCCGATGCATGAGACTTTGCTTCAGAAACAGCTCCTTCATCAAGAGATTCATGTTGAGGGGTTACTTTCTGCCTTTTCCTAACACTGGACTTTGGGGTGGGTGGAATTACCACCCGCCTTTTCCTAGTTACTCTTACAATGGGATCCTGGACCTCAAACGCAAAAGAAACTCCCGAAGCATGAAACTGGGCTTCAGAGGCTTCTCCATCCCTAGCCAGTTCAGTGATCTCTGCCAGTGGGCCTGTAGTTGTGTTTTTCCTCCTTCGAGAGGGGACTGAACTGTGTTTCCCAGTAGTCTGTGACTCAGCAGTGCTGCCATGGGATCCCGATTCTTTCTTGATTTCTAGATGTGTCCCTGTTCTTTGAGGAACAGAACTCTGCAAACCAAAAACATACACAATATAGTTTAGATAGGGTTGGGACAAGAGCAAGCAAACATGGCATGAGCACCTGGAGCAAAACTTAAGAAAGTACTAAACAAAGCCAAACTCATAAAATGATTTTTTTCTTTACTTGCATCATCCTAGACTTCATAAAGCAGTACTGAAAAGAGAATTTTCACCACTCAAAGAAAGGAAAAGAAAAAAATCCAAATTATTTATAGAGGCTCAGGAGGCGGGGAGTTAAGTACTAATTGAGCAGATATGTTTAGGAGTGTATAAGAGAATCCGCTGCCTGTTTGGATTTTGGTTTTTTGTTTTGTATTTTGAGACATGGTTTCTCTGTGTAACAGCCCCGGTTGTCCTGGGCTTGCAGCTTTGTAGATCATGCTGGCCTCGAACTCACAGAGATCCGCCTGCCTCTGCCTCCTAAATGCTGGGATTAAAGGCGAGTGCCACCACATGCGACTGCTTGCCTGGGTTTTTACATACAAGAAAGGACTGTTCTATATCTCTTACCAAACAATCTAAACAGCATAGCGGCAGGAGACAATCAAAGGCTCTGAAAGCTACCACAGCTGCCCTTCATATGCCAGAGGAGTTGGTGCTGGGCCACTGCCAGCCTCCCATCCCCAAAATGAGGCTCGGGCGCGGTGGGGAAAATTAACCTTCCATGGTATTGTCTCAACAGTAAGCTTAAAAGGTCTCAACTGCGCAAAGACAAGTTACTTAAATTCTCCGAAGTGCCTTACAAGACCCCGGGGCCCAAGTAGGTTCCGGCCCGTCTAGACGCAGAACCATGCGCGCAAGGCTCGGGTCCCCTCACCCCCTTCCGCCCCGTCCAGCCTCCTCGTTCCCCTCGACCCCGCCAGTCCGCTCTGCCTAGCGGCTAGAAGACCCTGAGAACCTACTACGATCGCTCACCTTCTGCTGGGAGCTTTCTTGGAGCGCGGTCCTAGACTGCCCAGACCTAGTGACCACCATCTTCCCGACTCAGTATTCCCGGAAGCCACCGCGGCTTCCTCTGTTCCGACGCTTCGGAAGTGCGTCGGACAGGGCGTCGTTTAACGATTCCCCGCGGAAACCGCGGCTCCAGAGAATCGTTCCTACCTCGCTTCTGCTGCGGTTCTAGTCAGGGATCTTCACCACTGAGTCTGTCAACCGGGTGCAAAAAGACCGGACCAGCCTCTGATTTGGAGCATCTCCCGTGGGGCTCCGTAGCTGCAGAGGCCGTCCTTGCCGTTTAAAACTAAATGGGAAGTCACATTATTCACCCTGTTTCCCATCCGTCTTCCCCTGTGCAGTAATTGTAAGATCTTTGACGTGGTCTTGACTGAAGCCAAAGGGAGACTTTATTTAGTCCTTTTAGAAAAACACGTAGGTGCCGGGCGGTGGTGGCGCACGCCTTTAATCCCAGCACTTGGGAGGCAGAGGCAGGCGGATCTTTGCGAGTTCGAGGCCAGCCTGGTCTACAAAGCGATTCCAGGACAGCCAGAGCTGTTAAACAGAGAAACCCTGTCTCGAAAAACAAAAAAACAAAAACAAAAAAAAAGAAAAACACGTAGGCAAGAGGCAGACCGATCTCTGTGAGTTCGAGGCCAGACTGCCCAGGACAGCCATGGATACACAGAGAAACCTTGTATTGAAGGGGGGGGGGGGGAGGGGGGGAGAAGGAAGGAAAAGAAAAGAAAGAAGAAGGAAAAACACGTAGTATTTGTGAAGTTAAATATAAATGAGATTTCGAGATTTGAATTGGATACAAGGATGTATGTTAAATGCACCCAGGATCTCGGAGAATAATTAGAAAGTGGGATTTAACTAAGAAGTCTCAGGATTTGAAGCAAGCTAAAAAGGAAATGTGAAGGAGAGAGATACAAGTTTTGTTTGTTTGTTTTTTGTTTTGCAACGGAAGGAAGAGACTGACCAGAATCAAAATGATTTTAATTTTTTATTTTGTTGAGACACGTTCTCACTACTTAGCCCTGGCTGTCCTGGAACTCACTGTGTAGACCAGGATGGTATAGAACTTACAGACATACACCTACGTCTGCCTACCCAGTGCTGGGATGCATATGCCTACCGTACTTGTCTGAGGTGTTTTAGTTTTGTTTTGCAGATGAAAGATGGAGAATTAGAATATGTTGAGAAGCCACAGAAGGGATGGAGGAAGGGATAAAAGAATGTTGGGAGCAAGAAAAGATGTGGTTCATCAAATGTGTTGATGAACTTTTAAACAAATTAATTTTTCCTAAAATCACGTCTTTCCATGGGTACATTGGTTCTAAGTTAAGTAGCTTCATTCCGTTCCCCTTGGGGGCAGGTATATGTAGTGACCAAGATTTGATTGTTGGAAGTTGTTTTAAAAACACAAGGCTCATGCTTAGTAAAGTGCGGGTTTTGTTTATTTTTTTTTTTCCTGGAGAATTGTAGTGTCTGGTTTCTAAGCAGCCATTGTGTGCCATGAGGATATATAAAGCATATCCTATGCTTTAGGAGTGTCATAAAAGTGAAGATCAAAAACACGAGTTTCTGCTCATTTGTGGGACTTGAGTGCATCTCCTGTCTTTACGCTCTTGAAGGCAGGCTAGGCTTAGAGAAAACCCTACGACAACAGTGAGGGCTGTTCCTTTTCCGTTTAGGTTTTAATGGGTTCTATCTTGTTTTTTCAGCCATTTGAGAGAAGCTTACAGCAAGATGTGAACTTCTCCATGTGAGGGAGGTTTCTGGCCAAAATAGCCAGTGTGAGACTGAGATCTTTAGTCTTAAGAACTGTCTAGGATAGGATAATGTCTAGGAATGGAATAATGTCATATGCTAAGTGTACTCTTGATTTTATAAGAAATGCCAAAGCCAGGCATGATAGTGCTTGGTTTGCAAACTCAGCACTTGTAATGCTTAGACAGGAGGCCCCAGGCCAGTCTGAGTGACATAACAAGATTGTGTCTCAAACAAAAAAAAAGAAATGCTTAGGTACTTTTTTTATAGTGATTATTTCAGTCTCACCAGCATCTGAGAGTTGGTGTTGAGCACACTGTGTGAAGTTGTCTCTGTCCCTCCTCACTTACCTAAGGCACTCTCAGATTAATAAAAATCTGATGGCCAATTAGCTGGGCAGAGAGAGAAGTGGAAGGTGAGACCTCCTGGGAGGGAGAAAGGAACTCTAGAAAGAAGAGGAAGGCCCTTTTGTCCTGAGACATGAGAGGAGACGAGGAAACCTGAAAGGTATACCTAGCCATGTGGCTGGATGGGGCTAGGTGGTCAGATTAATTTAGATGAGCTAGTTAAGAGTCTGCCTAGCTAAGGCCTAAGCCTTGAAATATTAAAAGGTCTTGGAATCTTTATTTTTATGGCCTAGGGGCTGCCCAGCTAAGGCCTAAGATTTGAAATATTAAAGGGTCTTGGTGTCTTTATTTTTATGGACGAAGGGCCACTGTGGTTCATATAACGAGTTCCATCTGCATCATGTTCTCAACACTTGCTGTTGTCAGTCTTTACATCTTTCTCATTAGAACATCTCACTGTAGTTTAATTTGAATTTCCCTGATAACAATGTTGGACATCTTTCAACAGTCTACTTAGCTATCCAGGGTTTTTGTTGTTGGTTGGTTGGTTTTGGTTGTTGTTTGCTTGTTTGTTTTTTGTTGAGAAAAGGCTGTACTAACATTTCAGGTATTTTTATTGGGCATTCTTACTCAGTTATAAGATCTCTACATATTCTGAATATAAGACCTTACCAGATAGAGCCTCTAAATATTTTTGCCTATTCTGAGAATTATCTTTTCATTATCTCTGGGTGTCTTTCTCTAATAGTATCTCAGGAAACCTGAAGTTTGCTGATTGGCCAGCCTGACTGCTTCCAAGTGCTGGGATCACTGATCTGCTGCCATCCCTGGCATTTTATGTGGATGATGGGGATCCAAACTCACATCCTCATGCTTGTGTGTGAGGTATCTATGGAGCCATCTCCACAGCCCCAGAATATTTTGAAGATGCTTTCATTGTACTGACTTGTTTACATATAAATTGCTTATTTGATAAAATAATTATTTACAAATCAGGCAGAGTAGGATATCTGCCCACAATGTTCAGCACACCTTGTTCCAACCTGACCCTAAAAGTTGATTCTTTTAGGAAAGTCTTGTTCTTACCTTCTACCCATAGCCACTTTCTTCGACATTTCCTCCCACCTTTCCCCTATTTCTGCATCAGCCAAGATAGCTTTTTCTGCTCTTCATGACCTGCACTCCTCCCCTGTGAATATACTGAAAGCTCTCTAAAGATTGGTTATATGTCCATCTGTAGCATCTTGTGTAACACAGCACACATTTCTGCTGAGTGAATGAATAGCTTTATGGTTTAGATATTTTTCAAGTAACTCATAATTTATTTTCAAATCATACTGTTCGAATTCAAATGATTCACATTACTTAAACAACCCAAATAAAAAACCAGACACCTCTGGTTGGGCGTGGTGGCACACACCTTTAGTGCCAGCACTGGGGAGGCAGAGGCAGGTGGATCTCTGTGAGTTCGAGGCCAGCTTGGTCTACAAAGCGAGTCCATGACAGCCAGGGCTGTTACACAAAAAACAAAACAAAAAACCCCCCAGACAACTCACATTTTAGGTTATATAAGCAAAGTAAAAATTATCTTTAATAATGCCTTATATTTTGTTTTAGTACACTACTACAGACACCAGAATAGCTAATTATTTTCATTTTTTTTGTTTCCCTCTATCTGAAAACTATAAAAATATTGTTATATATTATTGAAAAACCAAACCCTGACATATCCCTTATGAAAAGAGGTAATTAAATTTGAAACACTGGAAATTAGTTCTGGAGAAATAGGTTTAGAGTCAAAAGCTGGTATATTTGAGAATAAGAACACAAACTGCACAAGTGATTTAAATTCTTTTAAAATTTTCACAATTCTCTATGTGTACATTTGGCAGAAGAATGAATTACCAGTCCATATACATTAGTGATCAGTTGTTTACATTTCAAAGATCAAATACTTGGTGGGTAGCCTAGAAGGAAACACTTAGATAAAAACATATAGTTAAGATAAGCCTTAGAACTTTTATCTCTGAAAAGCAAGATCCTAATTTTGGTTACCACTTGGCCCTGACAGAAAAGTCTGAACAACTCATGCAAAGTAGATAAAATAGCTTCATGGTTTTCACAGAAAACCTGAACTGCCTGTGCAATACAGAATAATATCGGTTTTCATCTTACATTTATCTTTTTAAAAATAATTCATAATTTATTTTCAAATCATACTGTATAAATTCAAGATAGTTCTCTAGGTCCTAGATGTTCCCACCATTGACAACAACTCATGTTCAGATGATCATTTTTAAGGACTGAATATCTACTAGCTGTTTATGATTCATGTTCTAGCACTGGTCATCTTTAAGTATTAGTGTTCTGGCATCAGTATGGTCTTCAGGGTCGGGGCATGGTGGTACAGGCCTTTAATCCCAGCACTCTGGAGAGTCCAAGGCTGAGGCAGGCAAATCTCTGAATGTGAGGTGAATCTGGTCTATAAGCAAGCTCCAGAACAACCAGGATGCTGCTGCTCAATTCTGGAAAGGTAACAAGCTGAAACCATGCCTTTTTGTTTTAAGCAGTCACTTGGGGAGTATTTTTGAAGTATATTTACATACATATACACATATATATACACACACACACATGTGTACGTATATATGTATATATGTGTATGTATATACATATGTATATATGTATGTATGTATGTGTACATCTCTGTGTGACTGGTGCCTCCTCCAAGTCCAAAGAGGACATTGGAACCCCTGGAACTAGAGTTACAGATGTTTGTGAACCAATATGTTGGCACTAGGACCTGAACCTGGACCCTCTGCAAGAGCAGAAAATGCTCTCAGCCACTGAGCCATCTCTCCAGCCCCCAAAAGACTCATTTTAAAGGCTATTCATTAACGTTAATGATTTGGAGTAAAAGAACAAAATCATTTAAAAATTCCATACATGAAAATTTTCTTCTGTGCATGATCCCTTCAAAAAATGAACCCATAATTGTGCTTCCTTCCCTGCTGAAAGTGGAAGAGACAATCACAAACAAGCTGTAACCTCTGGATACATGAGCAAAGGAAGGGTTTGTTTTTGTTTTCTCACATTGTCAAGGTAACCTGTCAAAAAAATGTATTTTTGTCTTAGGTTTTAAAAATAAAGGTGATACTAAAGTTTCCCTTCAGAGTAGCTTGGCCAGCTCACTGTGCAGATTTAAAATACAACATATATTTAAAGATTTATGCCATATGAAAACACGTATATTTCCAAATGTAAAAGTTACCTATATATTTAGGATTACATACAATCAATATAATTATAGGCTTTCAGTTAAAATTCTACTAGCTTTAGCAGGCAAATCAGTTGATTTCACAAAATTCTAATTGAGAAAACCATCCAATCAGTAACCACAAAGCTTTAGGAAAGTTTCTAAGCAAAATTTGTTTTACAAAGGCCTATGGTTCAAAAACATTGGCATGCAAGATACCTTTTAAAGACAAAGAAATTGGATTACACACACACATTTATAGATTAAGACCCTTTAGTATGCTACATGTAAGGATCATAGCTTCTTTGCAGTTTTCTTTTTTTTTTATTGAATCCTTATTTATTTTTATGTGCATTGGTGTTTTGCCTGCATGTATGTCTGTGTGAGGGTGCTGGATCCCCTGAAACTGGGGTTACAGACAGTTGTGAGCTGTCATGTGGGTGCTGGAAATTGAACCAAGGTCCTCTGAAGAGCTGCCAGTGCTCTTAACCTCTGAGCCGTCTCTCTAGCCCCCAGTTTTCTAGTTTTTAAACTAGTATTAAATTAAAACTAAATGATTCCTCCCCCACCCAGCCTTTTCTGGCTTTATTCTTCTCTGTCAGTAATTAATAGGCAAGAACATACACAAGATTAAATTTCTATTCATGGATAAAATAATGAATTTTATTTATATTACTAGTAGACCCCAGCTGCTATAGTTACTCTGAGATAATTATTTTGTCAATGACAGGAAAAAAAAAACCTTCCAGTATTTGTTTTAACAACTGTAATTTAATTGCTTAGTTACAGAAGTACAGAGTAAGAAGCAATCAATGCATCTTGGAAATAAAAAATATGTATATACATCACCCTGATGCCTAAGCCAAAATATATCTAAAAACAAATTTTCTTGATTTCTATAATTCATAAAAATAAAGGAAATATATTGCAAGTATTTTTCTTTATAGACAATTTCAGTTAGAAAACAATAGTTTAATGAAAACAATACAGTGGTTCCTGTGAGTGTGCTGATGCGGAGGCAATCTGAGAAGTATTCAAAACCTGACAACACACTGCCTAAACAACTGAATACATGCCTCGGTGACACTTCTTGTAGGCAATGGCTAGATTTTTCTATACATCTCAATGTTATCATATGAGGTCTTATCTTATGTTTGCGATAAATGCAGGTCAGTGAGTTGTGAGCTTGAGTTGTGGTTAAAAACCCCTTCTTTTGGCTTGCAGAATGTAGCCTTTTGACTTGATGATGCCTCTGCTTTTCACAATGACCGAGTATCTCAGCAGCCACAGTGGTACCCACTCCTGTGCTTCAATGTCAGGGATGCTTTCTTGAAGAGCTTCTTGGAAACTTGCCTCAGAGAGCAGTTCTAAAACAGCAACCCCAAACCAGGTTAGGTTTGAAGACAAAAGGTGGTTACTATGTAAGTAAGTATTTAAACAAAGCAAAACTGAATACAGGGCCAGGGATTAGCTGGCTGGTAGAATGCACCTGGTTTTGTTTACCCCAGGCATGTGAACCAGCTCTGGAGCTGGACCTCAGCACCTGGGGGTGTAGGCAGGAGGATCAGAAGTTCAGGCCACTTTTGGCTATATAGTGACTTCCAGGCTAGCATGGCTGCAGGAGACCCTGTCTCAACAAACAACTGAGCATAATATACATGTATCCTGTTATATTTTTGGTTGTGATCCTAGCCTTTAATGGCTGAGCCATCTCTCTAGCCCACATGTATCCTCTAAACTGAACCATAATTTTAAAAATGACCAGTTCTTTTAAATCACACCCCTGTACCCTCACCTGTTTAATTCATAACTTCTGGTTATTGAAGCCTGGAATCTGCAATTTTTGAAGATCTCCTGAGGCTTGTAATGTACAACCAGGGAATGAACAAGAGCGTAAAAAGAAAATCATTCCTAACCCTATTTGCAGTATTTCTATTACTGTGTATTTCATCAAGTTTTTTTTTTTTTTTTTTTTTTTTTTTTTTTTTTTTTTTTTTTTTTTTGGTTTTTCGAGACAGGGTTTCTCTGTGTAGCCCTGGCTGTCCTGGACTCGCTTTGTAGACCAGGCTGGCCTCGAACTCACAAAGATCCGCCTGCCTCTGCCTCCCAAGTGTTGGGATTAAAGGCGTGAGCCACCACTGCCCAGCTTAAGATTTTTTCTGTGTATGTGTTCAACTACACACACACACACAGAGAGAGAGAGAGAGAGAGAGAGAATGATTCTTATAGTATTATATTTAATTATATGGAAAAATATTAATAAATGCAAAAAGGTGTAACTACAGGAGAATTGGAAATCACATCATTTAACTCCCCCATTACTATATTAAGGTATATATCTTATTCCTAATCATTAGCGAAAGAAAATCCAGTTTTTTCTACAACTTTGAACTTTTGCTTTGGCCATGGCATGACATTTAAGTATATTCATCAGAGTATTATGCCCATTGCTTGCTTCCCCCTACCACCGCCCCCACCCACCCAGTGTTTCTCTGTGTAGTCCTGACGGTCCTGGAACTCACATAGATCTGCCTCTGCCTCCCAAGTGCTAGGATTAAAGGCATGCGGCACCACAGCCCAGCTGCTGATTGCTTTCTTTAAAACAAAATGTAAAGTCTGGAGAAATGGTTTAGTTCATTGTCATACTTTTGCATAGAATCCTGCTAACTCTACCATTGGACAGAGATGAAAATAAAGACAGTTAGGTTTTGAATTAACAATAATATTTCCATTTAACAACACTGTACATTTACCACAGCACACACTTAAAATTAACTTCAACATTTGTTGTCTTTTTTTTTTCAATTTGTGTTTATGATGTTGGGGATCAAACCCAGGCCATGTGCATGATAGACAAGCATTCTATCATTGGCCTGCACCTCCAGCCCACTAAACAAGTAGTTTTTGTTTTCTAAAAGCTGATGATCAAAGCCTATATGAAAATATCAGTCTTACCTTTTGGGTCATTATGAGTCAGTAGCTGTATGTCAAATTGTTTAGCAAATGCAGTCAAATCTGGTGGCATCACACAGCATGAGGCAAGATTAACTTGATTACTATTTGGTTTTACCTAAAAGTGGAAATCAAGTGAACTGTATTAAGTGATGTCATACCAAAAATAGAAAGCAGAAAGCACGAAAGCTACTATTCACCGTAGCCAGCAAACAGAACCAGCCTAAGTGTGCATCAATAGGGTGGGTAAAGAAAACAGGATAAACACAAGGGAGCGTTAGCCACTAGAAAGGAAAGGAAACTATAATACTGGCAGGAAAATAAACAGACTTAGAAACTATTATGTCAACTGAAATAAGCCAGACTCAGAAAGACAATACTGCATGTTTCTCCCGAAGGTGGGACTTTCAGTAGAAGACTCTGTACATGTATGTATGTGTGGTCGTGAAGCTAGGAAGGGGAGGAAGAAATCTGATGGGGTGAAAAGGGAATGGAAGACAATGAGGAGGAAAGGGAGGGGCCTCACAAGGAAATGAAGGCAGGAGAATTAATCAGAATTTGGTATAATGACAAATGTATGAAAACGCTATGTTGAAGCCTATTGCTTTGCATGTTTAGTTAGACAACTGATTCTGTGCCTTTGGCTGCACATATGTGTGTGTTGGTGCATGTGGAAGCCAGAGGCTGATAGTGTCTCTCACTGAACCTGGAGCTCACTAACTCAGCTAGACTGGCTGGCCATCCATCAATCCCCAGGGAGTCTTCCTGTCTCTGCCTTCTCCAGGTGCTGGTATCAGTCAGGCATTGGCTTGTGAGGCATTTTTATGTGTGCTAGGAA